>CALSCE010000100.1:0-13532 GCA_943593645.1 Bovichtus variegatus
ATATATATATATATATTATATTATATAATATATTAATATATATATATATATATATATACTGAATTCTTTATTTTGTTGACTTTAAAGTAGTAAAATATGAAATAATGCATCTTAAAATACTGGAATAAGCAAACTAAATAACCTCCATGTGTAATCTTTTAGCCTGTAGAATGTAAACTCCTCTCTGAGTGTGTTGACATGGAAGAAGAACAAATGGAATAAAAAGATGATGTCTCTGGTTCTGCTGCATCAATGTAGATTCCTGCCCATTGTGAGTTAAAGGTGCTAAATTGGCAGAGTACTCTTAAAAGCGCTATATAGAAGTATGCACCCATACATGTCTGTACATGTTATATATACATGATTTTTGTCTCACTCTGTTTTCTCATAGTTTTTTTTCTTAATTGTCTCCCAAGGTGGTGAATGTGGATCTCGCTGAGCTGACAATCTGGAAGCTTTCAGAGACATTGAACTACCCCAGTGCCTCCTATTAAATCTATTTATTTTCTACAGTGTTGAGACGACGCATCCATTTCTACAAGCTCGTTTTTTATTTTCACATTCCAGTCATCACAGACTGAGATTCAGTTTTTTTTTTAAAAACGTTTTTGACGTTTTCTGTGTAAAAAGAAACCTCATGGTTCTCAAGGTGCTGGACATTATCAGTGATTACCATATTGTCATGTGACCAAATGAAACGGTACATGTTGAACTTGATCATAACACTAACGGAGGCAGAGTAACTGTGTGTGTAACTGAAAATCTGTGAGTTCTGAGTTCACAAAATATTTTTCAGGACGAACATTGTTGCGCACCGGACGTTGTTATGTTTGTTGTAGCCTTGCTGCTTGTTTGTTAAGTGTATGTGTGAAGCGCACACACAGCGCACTTTCACAAATTAGTTTGTTTTTGATTCGCTTGCCTTCGACAGAGAACGCCTGCTTTTTTTTCAGGCTGTGATACACTTCATATGATGAGTTGGTCAATATGGCCCCATTGTTTTCAGGAGCAGTAATGTGGTAGAATCAGAAACGCAGCAGTGATGAGTTTATGTTACTCTGCGTTCCTTTAGACCTCCAGGTGATACTGACACTGCCCTGATAGGATTCAACATTTTAAATGGATAGTTCTTATAGTTTTAAGTAAGGTTGTATGAGTTACTTATCCACAGTCAGTGTGTTACCTACACATACCTGCAGTTTGGCAAAACAGACAGGAGTACCAGCAGGAAGCTAAGTAATGTACAGCTGTGGACGGGGGCAGCAGCAAAACATAAGTTAGACAAGTAAAATAATCAATATCAGTTTAAGTATAAGCTATATTTAGAATATTTGTTTAACTACTTTACCTTGCTGTCAGACAGCCCTTTCTGATGGGGAACTGAAGCCGTTATCTATCTGAACTAACCCTTTTAAAACACCAAAATCACACAATAACAAACAAACTAATCAATAGAAGCAGCGGTAGACCAGCAAGTCTCATGTTCTGCAAGGTAAAATTATTGTTTTTGTCTATGTAGTCTGGTGGCTTTAAAGAGAGCAAAGATAACGGCTTGAGTTCCCCTTCAGAAAGGGCTGTCTGACAGCAAGGTAAAACAGTAAAAATATTATAAATATAGCTTACACTTAAACTGATATTGATTTTTGCAGGTGTCTAACATATGTTTTGCTGCTGCCCCCGTCCACAGCAGGACATCACTTAGCTTCCTGCTCGTAATCCTGTCTGCTTCTCCAAACTGCATCGACTGTAGGTAACACACTGACTGTGGATAAGTAACTCATAAAACCACACTTCAAAACATCGTTTTTTTTTTTTTGTTTTTTTTGTCTTAAACATTCATCAAGGAAACCTTTTGTCTGAAATGAAGAAAAATGAAATCCTACTACAGCTGAACAAGAAAGCATCACATGCTTCAACAGCTTTCTTGTTTCCCTCTGTACCTATGACAGTGCTGGATCATAAAGACAAACTGTGATGGAGACACAAGCTTTGTGTTTGAATATGAAGTGATGGTAAGCCTTCCGCTATAAGCTACAAAACGCCTTGCTGCAATAACGGTCGTCTGCTCGTAAGAGCAGATTCCTTTCAAAATGGGTGTAAATACTGTATACAGTGAAGCGTCAACAGAGAATTGCTGTTTTGTTTGTGAAATTCAGATGACCACTACAGATTCCCATCTGAGATTGTGTATCATTTTATATTTTTTGTGTCACTGTAAATGATTTATGCCGGATGAAGAGTTTTGCATAACAGCCAACTTGTTTTACTTGCAACTGAGAGATTATATCACATCGATTGGACTGTTGTATATGATCCTTTTCTTTCTAAAGCAAAAAAAGATTTATTTACTGTTTGTGTTTTCATGGGATGAGAGAAAAACAAGCCTTTTCTTTTAGCAGCCGCTGTGTCTGTCACGTAATCCATGATGTCAACACTACAGTTGAAGGTGAACGTCAATGTTATTCCACATCCTGTTAAATGTCAGATTTCTGTTCATGTTTATTGCACTCAGCATGACTGGATGTATGAAGTGTAGGAAGTAACAACCAGCATGTGAGGGTAAACTAACGGGGAGCACTTTAAGTGACTGTTGTAAACTTCTCTCGTTCATGTTCATTATTGAACCTGCTGTGTTTTTGCCAATCAGTCCCTCCTTCTGTCACAGTTTGAAAGCTTTTTAGGATGATTAGTTTGCCATGTTGTCTGCTTAGACACTTTTTTTTTTTATTTCCATCTTTTATCAATGGTGCTTGTGGAATCATAGATATGATTATATTTCTTTCTCAGGTTCTTTGTCTTGTTTTTCTGAGCAATTTTTTTGTCTTTGAAGTGTCAATGAAGATGTTATAAAATCTAAAAGAAGGCTGTAATAGTAACTTCCCTTTTATCAACCTCAGCTCTTGAATTATCCTTTTATTTTGCAAGTCTGTTTTCATACTTACACTGCACTATTAAAGCGTATCTTTTTAAATCTTTGTGTTAAAGGGCATATTTCTCCAGGATCACATTGCTTTTGAAGAGACATTGTAAGTGTTGGTAAGACGTGTCGGAGCAGCAGCGTTTCTTTGATTGAAGTTGCATGTGTTCGCTCTCATCTTCCGACCAATGCAGTCGTGAACAAATCTGTTGTGCAGATTCATGTTGGTGCTGGAGCTTCCATCAAACTGTTCAATTACTCAGTACAGTAGTGGCTGTGAAAGTACAGGCTAACTGGGGGCATTATTAAAATGTAATACGTCCACCATATCAGACAAATATCTTGACAAACATTATTATTATATATTACATAATGAAATGGTGTGGCATTCATGGTCCCCAGATGATAACTCTTACAGACTTTAACAATCCCCTGGCTTCTCATCCAGTGCCACCAGCAGGTGAAACCCTTTATTTATCCAGTGAAATATCTTAAAATGTACTTTGTGGATTGGCACAAAATGTGTGACTTATTTTGAATACGTGTCATTATTATTATTCATTTTCATTATGACTACCTGCAAAGCTTTTGATGTTCCCATCAGCTGTACTTTAACAAATGTTAGCATGCTAACAAGCTAAACTCGTTTGGTCCGATTTGATTGGGCTCACTTTTGGTACCAGGTCCACTGCAGACAGCTCCTCCTCAGTGAGGTAGGGAACGTCCGCACTTGCGGGCTGCCATTTTAAAACATCTGGATCGAGTAAATAAACAAATTGCGCTCTCTATTGACGGTATCTTGGCTATTTGAAAATTGCAGGATGTCCCGTATCACTCTGGGGACGGTTCTCTCTGACCAATCAGTGGTCTGCAGTGTTTTAACTCCACCTTCTAGTATCGGCTTGGCTCGCTTGGAACCCAAGATGATATCAAAACAAGGTACGACCAGGTACTCTCCACAACTGCAGTGCAAATGCCATACAGTGGTTGCATTTTTGTTTGCGTACAAAAATGACACAGTGGTCAACGAAAAACAAATTTCAGTATGCAAAACGTGCGGGTCGAAGTTGGTGAAGAGCGCATGATGACTTGTTTAGGACTCAAAACTGGACTTCCTACATGAGCCATCCGACCTCTACAGCTCATCCAGAATGATGCAGCCCGACTGGTCTTCAACCTCCCCAAGTTCTCCCACACTACACCGCTCCTCCACTTCACTGGAGCTGCCCGAATCTGCTTCAAGACTCTGGTGCTGGCCTACCGTGCAGTGAATGGATCAGTCCCTTCCTACATGGTCAACCCCCCCCCAAATTTCAGTATGCAAAACGTGCGGGTCGAAATTAAAGCAAGTAAAAGTGGGCTTCTTATTTTGAACAGCAGTTACCAGTAGTTACAGGTGACCATGTTTGAGCGACAGGTTGATACGAGATGGTCAACAGGTTGGCGAAATGCCATATTGGACATCTGATTTACAAAGTGTTCAACAAGTCTGTGTTTTGTATTTATCATAAATGTATTTTTGCAGAGAATTGGAGTTCTCCCAACTGTTAATTAAAATGCCAATGGATTTTCCATCATATTTCATTTGTTTGGCTCTTGTTAGATTGTGTCTCTTGCCTGCCTCGTACTGTGAAGTTCATGCTCTGTTTCAGTTAAATAGACACAAATATTTGTCTCCCTTTTTATTTTTCTTATTTCTTATTTACTTGTCATCCAATAATAGTCCCCCTACTTGTTTGTGTACCTGTTATTAGTAATAACCTAACCTTAAATTATATTAATTTGATGATCAGAAAACAGAAATAAACTGTATTTTTCTAATAGACACCGCCATCTAGCGTCTGAACGTAGGCATTACGTCAGACGTAAATCGTGGAGGGGGCGGATCCTGTGACGTCACCGCGTTCACCCTCACGTCGTTGGACTCTGGACGCTGCACCAGCTGAGCACAAGTTTCAACCAAATTCTGTGTTTTGATAAGGTATGTCATGCGGAATTATACTTCTACTTTGTTTATTTGTTTTGACATACGTTATAAAGTGCTTTACCTTCAAGCACACACGCGTTAATAGCAGCTAACAGACCGTTACACGAGCTAATTTAACTCTAATCCCTGCACGCCTCCTCCCGATATTAGACACTTTACGCCAAACTCTACTCAAAATATGACCAATTTAAAACTCCTTTGCTAATACATTAAGTACAAAAGTGGTTGAGACAATATTTATACATATATTTGAATTTGGAGAGATGTTTCGGGGTTTTCGGCACATGAATGATGCATCTTGCTAAACGCTGTTTGATTTTAAAAGTCGTTTTTGTACGTGCTTCAATGGGGTCGCTGCCATTAACGTCACCTGTACAGTTAGTGGTATTTTGTATTCGCAATTTCAAAGTAACCAGTGGAAGCAGCTTCATTTAGTGTCTCGTGAACAACCAAATATAGTTTCGTGAAGTTTAACCTATTTCTTTTTGCTAACTGTGGTTAACCCTCACCAACTTGCTATTTTTACATGCAGCTGTAACGTGTCCACGTGCATGGTAGTATGTACAGATTAAGCTAGTTTACTCACACTGTTATTACCTAAAACAAACGTTTACACTGCAGAACTAGCCTTAACTAATCTTAACTATCAGTTTCACCCCAGGGCACTATATTTATATCTCATGATTATGAGTTTATTATGTAAATGTATGTATTGTCCCCATAGGTCCTATGGCATAGGACAACAATAAACATATGTGCAATCCCACCATGCAATGTTTCACCTTTGCTCCTGAGATAACAGACATTACTGTGATGTGACAAAATATCTCAGACTTTCTAAATACAACTAAACTGCAAGAAACATCCAGTTTATAACTCGTTTAGTGGTAAAACTTTAACAATAAACTTTTTTTTTTTTTTTAAAGAGTTGGTTGGAAAATTAAAATTATATATATGTAGGGAAAGCAGTGGTATGATTCAAGGTTCAGTTCTTCAGCCTTTTAACAGTGCGTGCATTGTATAAATGATTCTCTCATTCTGCTCCTGTCTGTCCACAGATCAGAGATGAGCCTCACACAAGTGTCCTCCAACAAGTGCGCTGGTGGCTTCCAGAAGGTTTTCGAACATGACAGGTGAGATCTCAGCTGAACCCTCGAGTGCGCTAAAATAATATTAATCAAAAAGCCGGTGAAGGTCGGAATTCATGTGTGTTTGTGCCTTCTCCATGCAGCACTGAGCTCAAGTGTAAAATGAAGTTTGCAGTCTACCTTCCTCCCAAGGCTGAGACCGACAAATGTCCCGTCATGTACTGGCTCTCTGGTGAGTGTGCAGCCTCATATATGTCGGAGCAAAACAAATGAGTGATTTAATTTAACAAATCCACGTTTAAAAAGCAACAACCAGTAAAGCTGTAGTCCGTCTCTCAATACTTTTTTACTTCCCTAAAGAAATGCTCACTGGTCTCAGTCATTTCCCAAAACAGCTTTTTATCAAACAAACAGGAGGAATTAGTACATTTGTTGGGGACTATTTTCAGCAGGGGATTAATCCACATTTAGTGCTCTAGTGCAGCGGTCTCCAACCTTTTTGCACCACGGACCGGTTTCATGCAAGACAATTTCTACAGACCGGGGGGGGCATAACAAAATGCACAATAAAGTGCAAAACATATAATTTAATTATTACATATATAATGTAAATTTAATTATTAAATTTTATATGAATCACTTTATTTATATTATTATTACATTGTAATATATATAACACATACATTTTTTTGTTTGTTTTATTCTTTCTGTGCGGCCCGGTACCAAACTCCTGCTCTAGTGTGTGTGTGTGTGTGTGTGTGTGTGTGTGTGTGTGTGAGAGTGTGTGTGTGAGTGTGTGTGTGTGTGCATGCGTGTTGATTTTTACTTGAGATTTATTGACAGTTGGAAAACAATAAAAAAAAATCATCAGACTTTTAATAGATAAAAACTAAGACCAGGCAGTTACCTTGAAACAAGTGTAATAATCTGATGCAAATGTTGACAAAATAACTTTTATCATCCTTTTGAATTGAATTATCCTAAAATCAGATTATGATTTTCTTGAATTTCCCCTTTTTCTCCGTGTATTTTCGCTAGTTTTCATTCTGTGTTCCTCTGCAGGGCTGACATGCACGGAGCAGAACTTCATCACTAAAGCTGGCAGTCAGGTCCCCGCTGCAGAGCACGGCGTCATCCTCGTGGCTCCGGACACCAGCCCACGTATGAACACACACACACACACACACACACACTCCGGGGACAACTTCATCCAAGTCACCTTTTCCTTTTATTATTATAACTATATTTCAAACCTTTCACCTTTTATCTTTTTCACAATTTGCTTTATGCTAAAATTGTTTAAATAAATCTTTTTTCCCCTCATGAATCTATATTCAATGTGCAATAATGGCAATGTGCAAACAAGACAGTATGTTAAATAGAAATAACTGACTAACTTTGAACACATGACATTTTAATTTCCATCACAATTTAAATTTAAAGACAAAACCATGATGAGACGATTTCAACATGTTTAAAACATAATAACTTCACTAAAAACTTTATTTTCGTTGACAAAAATGAGGAGACGAAAGATTTCATTGACTAAAATAATTTTATTCTGATCAAAGTCAGAGAAAAACTGAACTATTTTAGTCAGTAAAAACTTGACAAAAGAAACCAGGATGTTGACTAAATATGATAAAAACTAACAAGGACATTTGACAAGAGACTGAATAAAAATATCTGACAAAATGTACACTAGACAACACACGTTTTTAACATAATAATAAAATCTTAAAATAGTTATTTATTGATTTTAACATTAAACTCCTCTAACACTGTCGAGGATGAATTAATGCAGCAGAGCCGGAGATATCGCCCTTTTTATTCCACACATTCTTCTTTCTTGTCAAAACCTGCCGCCTACATTACCCACAATGCAACTATGCGGCTGACAGTTCAGTCAGAGATTCAGGTGTTTGTAGGTCGCAGCTAATTTAGCCTGGAGCCTGCAGCAGAGACGAGCAGCGGGCTGCAGAGCTCTGTGCGCTCACAGAGCTCGGGAGATTTAGATTCCTGTCATCCCGCCTCAGGTGGCTGTAGCATCGAGGGCGAGGATGAGAACTGGGATTTTGGCACTGGAGCTGGCTTCTACGTCAACGCCACGCAGGATCCCTGGAAGACCAACTACCGCATGTACTCCTACATCACTGAGGAGGTGCGCTGAATCCATGTCGCATGCTCACCCCAAAAACTTTCAATTTTACTGTCCGCTAATTATCGTATCCCTCCACCTTCAGCTCCCCAAGTTGATCAACGCTAATTTCCCCAGCGACCCAGACAGGACGTCCATCAGTGGTCACTCCATGGGCGGACACGGGGCGCTCATCTGCGCCCTGAAGAACCCTGGGAAATACAAGGTACTGCCTCTCACTCAGCAACATGTACGTATGAGAAGATACGGACTTCATCACTCTGAGACTTTCTTTTTTTTATGACATTTTTATTCAAACAGAATTGATTTTAGTTGCTGTAAATAGTTGCAGAGTTTGCAATTACGTCCAATGAAATATTTAAATATATACGTCATACATACAATACTGAACATGAGACCGGATGCAAAGATGTGTTTTATTGAGCGACTTTGAGCTGCTGAAGATGAAAGCTGACAATTCTGAGAGAAAATGTGGTAAATTAAAAAATGTTTCTGAGATTTTCAGTGTTGGAGACCAAAGACTCTAAATCTGAATTCAGAAATCTAAGAGCAAATCCTCACAATGCGACTGCTGCTATGACAAAAAATAAGTTTTTATGACTTCCTACTTCCTCATTCTCTCTGATCAGTGTTCTCATGCAGCAGATGCCACGACAGTGATGCTGATTACATTTTATTTTGATATTTAAATCATCGTTGCAGTGCTATTTCATGCAGAAATGTCTTTAAATGGTGTTTTCAGCCTCTTGCATAAGGACTTTTCTCTGTTTCATATCATATTAAAGTGAATATCTTTGGGTTTTGGACAAAACAAGACATTTAAAGACGCCACGTCGGACTTTGGGAAACTGGGACATTTTTTGGGGGACTTTCTGACATTTTATTTATTTTATACAAACCATTTATCGATAATGACAATAGTCTTAATGTTGATATATATTTACTTGTATACATGTATTTCTTCACCTACTTGTTTGACATCGTTGTTCGGTCCGTTTCCTTCTCCCTGTACATCTTTCTGTGTGTGAGTACATTAAAAGCAATACACATCCTGTGTATGTGTACACACGTTGGACCATTGAAGCTGGTTCTGATTCGTCTCGTGTGTCTCCTGCAGGCTGTCTCTGCGTTCGCGCCCATCTGTAACCCGATGCAGTGTCCCTGGGGACAGAAGGCCTTCTCAGGGTACCTGGGCTCTGAGCGCTCCAGCTGGGAGGTGAGAGCAACTAATAATGAGTCCTGCATTCAAAACCTTACGTAAAAGTACAGAAGGGTTAGATCACAAGAAACTTATAGTACAAAAAGGAAAAGTGCTCATTATGCTGAACAATATATATTATATTATTAAATTATTGATGCCTTAATGTGTTCATGATTATTATATTATATATATACACAATATAATATATTATTATATTATATGTTAATGTTCCATATAAAGAGTCAGTAATGTGGTTACTTTAGCTCTTCGATGAGCGCTCTCAACTCTCCTCTTCGTCTCTCTTTCAGGCGTACGATGCCACCGTGTTGGCGGCGGCGTACTCCGGTCCTCCGCTCGACATCCTGATTGATCAGGGCCGCGACGACCAGTTCCTGTCGGCGAGCCAGCTGCTCCCCGACAACCTGATCGCAGTGTGCTCCGAGAAGAAGATCCCCGTGGTCTTCAGACTGCAGCCGGTCAGTTCATTTAGTCTCATTTCTATAATCGTCTGCACACTCTTAACTCTTAACACAATAACTGTTGCATGCTGGGAGAATCACAGCTGTTGATCGATGAAGTCTATATGTTTAAGAATAAATAACTATAACTATATAAACATCATCTAAAAGATACACAAGGTGATGAGGCTGCATAAAAGCACAAAAACAATTAAATAGCAAAAATGCAAATGTTTATTGTAGTCCTTGTTAGTGGTTTTGTTGCATTAGTCTTTAATATTAAATAATATAAACAAACCACTTTATTTGTTGTATAAGTCAACGGTCTGTTTACCTTTATGCTTCTTTTCAGAGTAAATCGTCACCATGTGGCCACACCAACAAAGAGCTTTAGTTCCTGTTTGTATGTTGAGACTTAAATGTAATATAAAATTACTATTATATTTAATAGTGACGAGTAAAAATCAGTAACAGCGTCAACATCAGCTTCCACCTAAAAAAGTAATAGTATAAGAAGTCATAAAAAAAGTCATAGTATCGTATGTTATAGAAATAATTTACAAAAGTTATAGTATTATATGTTGTACAAAAAAATCCTAAAAAGTTATAGTATAGTATGTCTTAAAATAGTCATCATATAATATGTCATAAAAAAAAGTCATAATATAGTGATTGGATGCTTCTTGCTGAAATGCATCTTGGGAGTTGTAGTTAACTTCTCCATCATTTTTTATGTTCACAGGCTCCTTGTACCTTTTTTGTTTTTTATCAAAATAATCAGATATTTTCTAGCAGTTATACATCTTTATATTTTTGGTGGCTAGTCTAGCATTTCTTAATTTAATTCTAAAAATAGTTGATTAATTTTCCGATTGAACTTTTTAGACATGTTTCAATTAAATTTACCACAAGTCAGGGTTAAACATAAATGTGCGTTTCCTCCTGCAGGGCTACGACCACAGCTACTTCTTCATCTACTCATTCATGAACGACCACATCAAGCATCACGCCAAGTTCCTCAACGCCTGAACCTCCACCAGAGAAGAAGACGCCCGGCACTCTGCTCTCCTGCCATCCATCACAACCTTTTCTGCTGACTTCCTGCAGAATGGAGCACAATAACATCTGTACTCTGGTAACCAAATTCTATAATAAAATAAGTCGGAACACTTTGTAGCTTCAGTTCAAACAGCACTTACCTAAAGTCTGAAAGAAGAACAATATTTGTTTTGGATAATTGCTCCACAAGAAAATGTTTCCTCATCATCATGTGGACTTTACAGATGCAGAGTCGGTTTGTCAGGGAGCAGTCACAGCTGGATTTTTCAGAATAAAATCCCCAGTTATTAATTTTGGTGTTTTGTTTTTCTTGAGGTTTGTTGACCTGCTGAGTGAAACCGTCTCCAGTATACAGCACTGTGATGAAATTGTGGAGCTCTGAGGTCACAGGGGTCATCTTGACCTGCGGGGACTTTCTGATGCTGCTTCAAAAATGTCATAGCCATAATATAGTATGTTGTTTAAAAAAATGTTAAAAGTCATAGTTTAGTATTTCATAAAAAAAAATTCTGTAAAAGTCATAGTATGTCGTAAAAAAATCACAAAGTATAGTTTGTCCTAACATTTTTCATAAAAAGTTATAGTATAATATATTATTAAAAATGTTTCATAAGAGTCATAGTACAGTATTTGGTAAAAAAAAAAAAATCATATAGTATGTTGGAAAAAGTCAGTTTAGTATGTCATAAAAAAAAAAAAATCACAAAAAGATGTGAAAATGTTTGTCTATACTATGACTATGAAAAATGTTCAGTTTGGCGATTTAAAAAAAAAAAAAAAAAAAGTCATAGTATAGTATGTCCTAAAGATTTTCATAAAAAGTTATAGTAGAATATATTATAAAAATGTTTTCATAAAAGTATAGTATGTCTTTAAGGACTAATTTTATGACTTTTTAAAGTTTAATGGAAAGATTAGATTTAAAACACGATTAAAAAGATTTTTATCATCCACAGATTATGAAACAAAGTATTTCCACTCAGTCTTTGCATTTTTTAGACAGTTGAGGTCTTTACTGATAAAGTGATGAGAAATACAGTGCATTATGTACAGTATTCACAGCAGTTAAGGCGACATTAAAGGGACATTTCATGCATTTAAATTTGAGTTGCTGTACAACAAATTACACAAAAGGTTCACAAAGAGTTACAAAAGGGTATGTTACATCAAAGTCACATAAAAAATAAATTTCCTCCCAGTCAGAAAAGTACAAAAATGTGAGTACAGGCCCTGGACAAGATTTATATACAAAATAAGAACATTAAAAACAACAGCTGCTTTACGTTCAGCAGGCTCCACATTAACACCAGCGTCACATTTCGAAACTCTCCCGTTTCAGATTAAAAGGCGATTTAAGATTTTCTCAGTTGCCAAAACAAAGATATAAAAAGATATATATATTTAAAAAAAAAAGAAGTTTAAAGTGCAGATTCTGTCGGGGAAGCAGCCGCTTTGCTTTTATTGCTTTTTCCCAAAAAAAACTGATGTGATGCGTACAGAACTGTGGATATGAAATATATAATTATATGAAGAAAGGTTGATTACGAACATCATTATTATTAAAAACATTTATATTTCCTGACATAATAATCCTGATTTCTTTGAGTTCGGACTGTTTTCAGCAGGCGTTTTAATAAAATCTCATTTTTAAATCAGGAATGTAAGAAATATTAGGAAGACAGTTTGTTGCTCAGGAAAAATAATACTGTAATAATAGCCGATATATATATAAATCAATATTTGTGTTATTACTTTACCAACTTGCCCATAGTGTTGAAATGCGTGATTATTTCTTTCTTTCCTTAATAATAAATGTGATAGTGTGGATTATTCAGATGGTAAAGTTTGCAGATGCGAGTGTTTTCTGGTGAAATATACAGTACATGAAGAAGAACATACATAATCGTCACTGCTTTTATCAAACATTAATTCAACAACAGGAAGTCCTTGTGATAAATCATATGTACACAGGCTATAGTACATGAAATAAAGTCCTTTATCACAAGAGTAAATGTTTGTTTTGGCAACTGTCAAATCGATCCAGTGGAAACTTTTATTTTATTAATTTATTTTACTGCTGAATCTTTAAGTAGCTCAAGCTTTGGATACCAAGCTGCATCATATATACAGCAATTCATACAGGCCTGCTCGTTCAGAGTGTCAGACACTTCATGTGGTTTTGTTGGCATTTAACGAAAAAAAGCACGACACAATATAAGACCTGGAAATATTTTTAAAGGGGCAGTACGTACATATGTGATAAAACAATGTCCTCACCGTGAACCTTCAGCCATTAAAATTCACAGATTCTTGATTTAATTAACCTGTTAAATATTTTAACAATTATTTACATTAACAATTTAACACCTATTATATTAAATAAAATTAAAAAATATATATATTTATAAATATATACACATAAATACATATTTATATATATATATATATACACACACATATATAAATATATATTTATGTGTATATATATATATTATATATATAAATATATATATATAAATATATATATAAACACTTCTATATATCTATATATATATTTATATAGAAATATCTAGAAATATATATTTATATATCTAGAAATATATATTTATAGATATAGAAATATATATTTCTATATATATATATATATATATATATATATATATA
>CALSCE010000100.1:13632-30420 GCA_943593645.1 Bovichtus variegatus
ACATTTAGAGAAATATATATATACATTTAGAGAAATATATATATACATTTAGAGAAATATATATATATATTTATATGTATAAATTACAGAGCCAGCTCTTGTAAAAAAAACTCAGAAATTAAACAATAAATTTTTCCCCTCTAAATATTCTCCCCTTCCACAGCTCCGCATTTTAACTTCTTTTCCTCCAATGATCCCAATACGCCATCATAATGACGTAGTGACGTATGTCAGCAGAGGTTGATGAAGGTCAACAATTACTTACTGCTCCTTTAAAAGTCTCCGTGTGCATCTCCATTACCACATGATTCAACAGGCCCCCCCCGCCCCACGCACACACACACACACACAAACACACACAAACACACACACACAGTTGACGTAGCAGGCTGTGGTATGAAGCATCAGCAGCATAGTAAACTCGAAGCGACCCTGAGTCACAGATCTGAGATCTCACGCAGCAGCAGCAGCTCCGGCTGAACCTCACAAGTTTGGAAACACGGGAACGTTTCCCTACAGTGTTCCTTTAAATTGACCCTGCGGTGATTCAAACTCAGGGGTTAGGAGTTGTTATAAACCAGCCCAGACAGCCGGAGGAGTCGCTGCGAGAGATCTCCTCCTGCACCTGCCTCATCTGCAATATTAAACTCTAATACACAGCTGTGGTATCTATCAAGTGTCTCGCCGTGTGGAAGCCCATCAGTATTCACGTGTAAATCAAGGTGATCTGGGGTGCAGATGCAGACGTGAGGAGCTTTTGTTTTGTGACTTTTGGCACATTAGCAAACTGAATCTCATAAAGAAAAGCTCGCTGGAAAAGTCCTGAACTGCCTTCAGGCCGTTTCTCTCCGAGAACACAGATCAACAACACGTGTGAGAGGATTCATGGTAAATAAAAAAAGTGACCTGGACAGAGAGGCTTGATACACATGCAGAGCTCCACAGAAAGTCAGTCAAACTCTTAGAAAACGGACACAATTATACCCAAAATATATTAGAGAAAAATATTTTTTGGCATATTTCTTTTTGAATGTGTACAACAACTCAAACACTTTATCTCAGCGTCTCTTTATATTATAAATATCTTTATGTTTAAATACAAAGTGTGGTTAAAGGTTGCCTCCCTCTATGTTAAGACTAAAACGTTTTGGTTTTACTCACACAGTCCAGTAACACGTCCGCAGAGACTGGTGCTTTGTTTCAGGTGAAGTTGGTGCGACTACGGCAAGCTGAGTGGTTCAGATCGACAGCTCCACCGACTCTAAATCTAATTTACATTTAAATACCAAATAAAAATAAAATGTTCCTGCACCTGTTTTTGTACGACATAGTTTTAGGGCCACGGTCACGCAAAAAAACATCTCACATTTTTTTAAATAAAGATGCAATTTGTCACAAATTTATTTTTAATAATATGAGAATAAAGTCGTAATTTCAAGAAAAAAGGTGATAATTTTTTTTTACAAGAATAAAAAAGCATAAACAGAATAAATAAGCTTGTAATCCTATGACTTAAATATTACAGATGTTCTTGTGAAATTATAAATTTATCTTGTAATATTTTTTACTTTCTTTTTTTTTTTAAACTCCCAAACTTTAAAACTTTATTCTCATATTATTATTTTTTCCCTAAAAATATTGCATTTTTCCCCTCTCAAAGTGGCCCTAATACTTTTTTTGGTACCAACCAGTGTAAGAATTCAAAAAGAAAATAAATTAATATTAAAAAAAAAACATCCTAGAGTTGTATTTATGCCCTTTGTGTGTTTACCTGAAGAAAAGGAGGAAATCAGGGTTCATGTTCTCTAATAAAAGAAACCTCAGAATTTAAGTGTGTGGCATTAAAGAAGAAGTTCCCTCTCATGAATTAGTAAATAAATCCCCTTCTGACTGTTTTGTTCCCTTAACAGCGTGCCTCCTTAAATCTAATATAAACCCTGTGTTACTGAGAAGGATGCAGGTTGAGCACAGAGGCGTGTTGCAGCTCCACCTTGGGACTGTGTGTGTGTGTGTGTGTGTGTGTGTGTGTGTGTGTATGTGTGTGCGTGTTGCACATGTTGGGGACATTCCGCTCACGTCAGGAGGCTGTGTCTGCAGGACGCCTCGTCCACCAGAGCCTGCACCGTGATGCCCAGCTTCACCAGGCCCTTCTCCTCCAGGATGTGATGAGGGAGACACAGCTTGTCCTGGCAGAGCGGAGCGGTGCAGCGCAGGAGCACAAAACACACACGAGGTTAAGACACAATGCTTGTAAATGTTACATTCCTTCCACTGTCTGAACTAAAACATGGACAAACAAAACTCTTCTACTGTCCTATGATGCTAAACTTTTACTAAGCGTCTCCTGCCGGTGTCACAAAAGCATTAAGAAATGTATCCAACATTTATGCACAAGAACAAAATGCACTGTTTTGCAAAAAGCTAATTTACGCCACCTTTTATAAATAATCAGATACATTTATACATATTACTGCTTCTGGACTAATAATACACATTAAACTAGAGATGCATCTAACTATTATTTTCATTTTTCACTTATCTGCACATTATTTTCTCCATCAATGGTTTGGTCAATAAAATGTCAGAAAATAGTGAAAAATGTCCAAAGATATTCACTTTAATACAAAACAGAGAAAAGCAGGAAGTGTCCGTATTTGAGAGGCTGAAAACATATATCAAAATAGTCGCGGATTATTTTTTATGCCGATCAACGTACTTTAAAACTGTAAAATAAACACAAATTAACATTTATTAGCTTCATGTTTTTAAAAGTTAATGAGGCCTAAACGGCTGCAGATAACGCGTCATTATGACGATATGAAGATTTACGAGTGAAGCTTTGACATTTTCCCGCCGGCGTCTTGACGTTGAATTTAGAAATAGAGGAAAACACTTTTGAACTTGGACAGTTTATGGTTATTTCGGCCATATTTGGGAACAAAAAGAAGCGTTGTTGGTGTTTAACTTCCTCTCCGGAGTGTCGTGCGAAAATTTGCTTTGCGTTTTGTATGAAAGTTGAAACAATGACTCCGTCGCACAGACAGCATCCCTAAACTGCATTTATTACCTCCGTCTTTAACAGTCAAACATCACACACAAGTCATTAAAAATAATCCTCCTCATACATGAAATCCATTCACATCAGCACAAAGTTTAAAAAAGAAAAATCTGTGCAGAGAATGTGGAAACAACAGCAGATAAAACTGCCAGAATTAATTCACAGAATGACGAATGACTTAAATAATCACATTAATAATAACAAGAATTAACATTTGATCAGTTACTCATCTCACACTGGTTTGTCAAACATTCAGTGTTGAATAAAAGGATTTTTCTGTTTCTGTAACATCGAATATTAAAGGCCAAGTTCCAGTGAAGACGTCTGCATTCAGTCAGTTTCTGTGAATTAATCCAACAGCTGCTGAGGAACAATTATGTTTTAAAATGCTGCACCAGCAAACATCCGCATTTTTTAAAATTCCCCTCGATATTACAAACGATAATCAACTCGTCTACGTATCAAACCCTCTAAGATAAACGGCTCATTTATATCTAACCTTATCTAGAGTCTATAGCCCTTCAAATGTCTCCAAAAACAGTCACGTTGCATATCAGGATACAGAAGAGTTCAAAATAAATAAATAAATAAAAATTCACATTTGTCTTAAGTTAAAAAAAAAAAAAAATCATACTCAAATATGACCTTAAATAACAATTCATATTCAAATTAAGAGCCAAAGTTACATCTAAATGACTTAAATAATCAATAATTATTATTATAATATGGCTTCCGTTGGCTCCTTTATCATCACACATTAGAAAAAGACTGTGTGTGTGTGTGTGTGTGTGTGTGTGCGTGCGTATGAAGAGAAACACTGAGCCTTTCTCTTTTCAGCGGCACCATTTGGCGGCCATGTTGGAAGTCTTCAGCACTTCTGATTGTATTTCTGTTTTTCTCAGAATAATTTCCAAACATTTTACAGCTTTTCTGTGGACGTCCAATCAGTGTTGCTGCAATAAAACTACTCAGTACTGAGTTCTGACGCCAGTGCCTACATGTACCATGATGCATTGTGCAGTTAATGCATCTGCAGGTCTAAAACCCAGAACAGCACTCACTTCCTGTTCCCTCGCCTCAAAGTCAATGGGTGATTTGAATGTGTTGTTGCTTAGATGACTGAATTAACGTCTGTGGGTAGGAGACTTTTTTTTACGTTTTTCTTCTACGATACATAAAATACGTCAGTAAACGCGTCTTAAAAAAGGCGGTTGCTAACAAGTGTCGAAATGAGACTTCAGAGGTCGTCGGGGACACGAGTCCGCCGTTAGGTTAGCGGTGGATTAGTTCCTTTATAGCCCGATGTTAGCTTTTGAAAAAGCCTAAAATTGGTGTTCACTTGTGAAGTATCGTAAACCAATAATCCAAAATCCAAAAGAAAATCCCCCATTAGATTTTTGTGCTCTATATTCTGTACGGCTGAACATCTGCGTGAACAAAAACACTGTGAAACGTTTCCTCGTCCACAACTGAGGAACTTCTTCAACCGACTACTTGTACCATCAAAACTAATTGGACATCCACATATAAAGGTGGCAAATGTTTCCCTTTAACACATATTCTGAGACGACACGCGGAGCGACTTCCTGCTTTCCAGCCCAGCTGGCCAGTAAAGCAGCTCTGAGCGGCAATGTCGTTGAACAAATCTCTACTATGAAGCTATCGTAAACAATTTATCTATGGTTCTGTTTAATGTGCATCGTTGGTCGGTTCGAATGGTAGCCCTGTATTTGCATGTTTTTATAGATACATACATGTAAACACAGCCACTGTCACTCTTATCTAGATTTATAAGATCATTTATTTGTATCTGGAGGAGAACTTCCTGGCTCGACCCCCAGTTGTCATAGTAAAATAAAATAATCCTGCAGTCAGTTTGTCCACTAGACCTCCGCGAGGTGCCAAATGTGACACAAAGTCAAATCTTTTAACGCATGAAATATCTGAACATGAACTTCTTTTGTAAAGGAGACATGTTTAGTTCTCGTTCCTCCAACATGGCGTTTCTGTAACGGACCAGAACATGTTCGTGGCTCCACCTGAACCCGGCGAGTCAGTGACTCTCAGCGGCCTGCTGCTGCTCCACGTGTCCTGCGTCTGTGCAGATTTTCGGGGGCAATTTATTGCAAAAAAACCCCAAACGTCTGAGAGCTGATTTTCCCCCAAAATGGGCGACAAAAAGAGGAAATGAAACGGATCAGAAGGTGAGGAGAGAGGCTCATGCTGACGCTGCATTCATATCACACGGTCTAAAGATGTTTATTTATTGTATTTATTACTAACATGTCGTGGAAGTAGTCTTTGAATGGTGTTCGCTTTAGTTTGTTGGTTTCAGAGGAACTACACCTTCAAATTCTGCCAGTTCTTGTTAAGGAGTCGAACAAAAAACACTCGAAATCTAGAACTAAAATATTGCTTTCATGTACAAATGTAGACTGTATTCAACAATAACCTGCAGTAGAAATATTCTTTGAAAAAGAAACTTAAAAACCTCTATTTAATACTAGTAAATTTGTGGTTGACAACTAACAGATAAATCAACTCCTGCTTCAATCGGATCCTCGCAGCGTCACATTTAAAATGGGATCGGATCATAATCGTGCAAAAATTATTGGACAAATCTTTGCTTTTATACTGATATTTATAATTAGTTAATTGTTTTTTTTTTATGTCCTTCCACACACACATTTAAAAAAATAAATAACTTTTGCTCTTTTGATCCATTGAGTCGGATGTTTGAGGGAAAATTCGGCTCAACTATAGAGAAAAATGGAAAAAGAGAAACAAAAGTTTACTAAAAATATTTTTTCAGTGTTAATTTTGTCAGCTATTGTTATTTAGTCTTAGTCCTACGTCAAATACCTTTGTTAGTTTTCATCATATTTAGTAAATGTTTCAGTTGACTAAAAGTCTGGGCATTTTATTCTTAGTCAAAGAAAATCTGAAATATTTTTTAGTCGATGAAAAGTGTTTCAGTCATCGAACATTTCAGGCAAAGTATCACTTTATATAACTTTACCTTCAGGAAGTAAGTGAGTCCGACTCGAATGAAATACATTTTGGTTTTAACACCGTCAGGTGTAGTTGCTCTATAATGCTGACATTAGTTGACGTACAGTAAAAGAGCTCATTTCTAAATAAAGTTTATTTATTAAAAAATGTATTTTGGAGCGTGATTATTTTTTTCCATGTGAGATAAATGCGGCACAAACAAATAAATAATAATAATAAAAAAAAAGGAGGAGTAGCCTGGACAGGAAGTGGGCGGCGCTGGCAGGTGACTGACAGGAAGCGGCTGTTGTCACGGTTACGTTAGCTCGCTCCAGCTGTAGGCCACAAACAGCAGAACTAGGCAGAGGATGTGAAGCAGGCTCGAGCTAATAAGGTCCCAGATCTGCCAGGCGGGAGGCGGGGTTTGAGTGGTGACGGACACCAACGAGGGAGCGTCTGACCCCCCGGAGGAGGTGGGGTTTGGAGTCGAGATCGCCCCTTCCCGTTTCCTGTCCGGAGAGGTCGTATCCAAGTCAAGCAGCGCCTGAGCGGTGGCGCGGACCGGCTGCAGGCGGCACTGGATGATGTCATACGGGGAGCATAGGGAAGACTGGCGCCCCCGAAAAATAAATGAAGGGAGGGAAGGAGAGGAACCAAGGGAGGAGGAAAGGGGATGAGAAAGAGGGGGAAACAAGGGAACAAGGAAGGATAAGAGGAGAAAAAGAGGAAATGAAGATACAACAACAATGGGGGAGAAACCAGGGGGGATTAATAAAAGAAGGAGGGAAGAAAGTTAGAAATATTCCCCAAGAAGAACCAACAAACGGGTGGAGGAAGAAGAAGATGGAGATTAGAGGTGAAGAAGAAACAGAAGATGTGAAATCAGATAAAAGATGATGGTGAGAAGGAAACAACAGAGCAAAAATAAAGAAAAGAAGACGAGTGATGGAGAAGGTATGAGAGGAAACGAAGAGGAAACGAAGAGAAAACAAAGAGGAAACAAAAATGGGAGGAGGTAAAGTAGTGCAGGACGAGAAGGAGAGAGGAGGAGGAGGAAGAAGAAACGGAAGATGTAGAAAATAAAAGATGATGGCGAGAAGAAAAAACATTGAGAAAATCAAAGACAAGTTATAGAGAAGGTAAAAAAGAGGAAATGAAGGGATGATGAAAAGAAGGAGGGAAGAAAGTTGGAGTTCAAAAAGTTTAAAATAAATGTTCCAGCAAGAGAGAGGAGGTGAACCACAAACCAGGAGGAGCAGGAAGATGAGAGATCGAGGAGATTAGAGGTAGAGAGGAGAAAAGATAAAGAAGAGAAGACACAAGTGATGGAGGAGGACAGAACCGAGAAACAGAAGATGTAAACAAATATGAAAAATGGAGGTAAAGAGTTTAAAAGTGCAAGATAAAAGTTCCAGCAAGACGGCGGAGGTGAAGTTTTTACAAACAAATAAAAAAAGAGAAGAGACGGATGGAAGAACCACAAACCAGGTGGAGGAAGAATAGATAGAGAAAGTTGTAAAAAATAAAAATAAAATAAAAGTGATGAGTGGTGAGTTCAGAGGCAGTTGAAAATTAAAACGTAAATATGAAAAGTGAAAAACAAAATATATACAAAAACCAAAAAGGGGGAACGTGGACGAAGAGGAGGAGAAAAGAGGAAAGACGTGGTGGTGCGAGAAATAAAAAAAAATAAAAAGAGAGAAAGAAAGAAAAGGCAGGAGGTTAACCAATGGACACGGAGGTCAAAGGTCACAGACGAGAGAGCTGGTGGGGGGGGGGGGGGGGAGGCGGGAGCAGGCATGGAGGTTACCATGGCAACAGGCAGGGATGCTTACTGAGAGGATGCAGAAAGAAATAAAAAGGTTTGGAGCTCCGCTGTCTCTCCCAGTAAGCAGACCATAATGAGGCTGATGGGAGAGCACGTTAGCCTCGAAGCGGCTGTTAGCACGTTAGCTTGCAGAAAGCGCTGTCAGTGAAAGCATTCAGGCGGCAGGGAGCCGGCGAGTTAGCAAACGTCCACACAGAGGCAGGACACAGTCAGCAAGCAGCAGAGATGGAGGTCAAAGGTCAACCAGTCAGATCACAGAATACGCTTTTTAGTTTGGTTGTTTTTATTTTTTTTGTCAAAGAAAGATCGGACCGATTTTTTGTAAATGTAAAGACAAAAAAACATAAGTAAGATATTAACATGGCGTCTAAGATGAAACATACAAATACAAAATACAAACAAATATAATAAAATGATCACATTTAAAGCGGCAGAAGTAACAAATGATCCGTCTTTCCCTGTGCTGGTTTAACGGTGGATGACACTGATATTACTATTATTATTATTATTATTATTATTACAGCCAGCAGAAAGCATGATTAAAATGTCCCTTCTTTAATTAAACTGCATTTTCTCTCTTTGACTGTTTGTCTGTAACACTAAAATCCACTTTCCTTTTAAATTATATATTATTATATAATATATATATATATATTTTTTTTTTTCATAGTTTAAAGACAAATATAAATACCAGCACTAAATAAAGTAACCTGTTACATTAGTCACCAAGATTTGTTCCAGCACCCTTTGCTTTCTGCACCATTCCACTTTTGACTGACTGTTCACAAATGTAATGTGCTTTTTACATTGATATATACATCCTAATCTTTTATTTAGCAGTTAAATGTTTATGTGTAACATGTTCAGCGTTGGCTGTAAGTCTAGTTCTGTGCAAGTATACTGAGAGCAGCAGAAAAATGACACATTTCCTGAATGTGTCACATAAATAAAGCCCTTAAATTGTTGTTTTAATTGTGATTTATTGAACTTATTAAATAAACTGTGATGCACAGAGACGGGAAAAAGTGTTATGTTATGTCTCTTTTAATCCGTACAAACAAATCCAATCCAGATCCAAGTCCAGCACAAAACCCGCCGTAAAACATGGATTCAAATCAAACACACACTCACACACACACGTGCTCACAAACCCTCACATACACACACGCTCCCACACACACGCACGCTCCCACACACTCGCACGCTCCCACACACACGCACGCTCCCACATGCTCCCACATGCTCACACGCACGCTCACACACACACACACTCCTGATGGAGGAAGCTGAAGCCACAGATGACAGCGGTGATGATTCAGCAGGGAATGTCGAGGCCAACAGAACCTGGGAGAACGCTGGGCGGCTCTCAACAGAAACATAATTTGGGAAGCAGCAGACGTTTGTTTTTTAAAATCGTTTTCGACTTTAGATTTCTGATTTACTTTTGGATTCTAAGTTAACACTCTGGGCTTCTTTAAAAAAAAAAAAAAAAGCCCAGTGAAGTAAAATATTATAAAAAGGTTGAAAAGTCTGCCGTTAGGAACAGGAATCCTCAGCCTTCCTCCCAGACCTGCTTCAGTTTACTGTCGTCAGTGTCCTGCAACAACTTTCACTTCTCACCTCACTTACTGACATAAATCAGACGATAAAACGTTGCTTTTAATTACAGTTACTTTCCCCTCAGACAGAAAATGTTCAAGACACTGAAGACTCTGTTTTATGTTGCAGGACACATTCACAGCTCCTTTAAATATCGAATGCATATTCAACAATCAGCCGACTGAAGCCGAAACATTTCGATGAGGAAGTTGGATTACAGGGGAGTTTCTCTGGTGAACTGGAGGGGCGTTCAGGTCCGAGGTCGCTGGTTCAAATCCCTGGACTGACTGGCAGAATTACCCAGTTTGTTTGTGAACTTTCCATAGATCAATAAACAGCAAACTGGGTTCAGTTGCATCAGTTCATCATTTATAAACTCTGAAGATTCACGGCATCGATCCTCGACAGCAGGGTTTTCAAAGTGTGACACGTCCCTAACCACATGTTTAAAACACATTTCCTTAGAAACGTAATTGAGAAGGCAGTTTATTTTGTAGGAGACAGGGTTGTATGCTGTGACCTACACAGAAAATGACGCCATTAGAAGTGTGCAGAATGTTCTATGATCAGCTCCTGGTTGTAGCAGATCTATAGATGTACAGACAACTATCATTGGATTACTTTGATACTGAAAAAAACATAAAACATGAAGATTCTCAGGCAAGTTCTGCCGTTATAAGAGTAATTTTTCTGACTTCTAATTAGATTCATGGACGTTTATTTTCAGAAATAATGCTTTCCAGGAAGCGTAAGTTACACAGAGTCTAAAAATATGTGTTTTTATGTCTGTTCGTTCAGATTTGACTGAGTTATGACTCGGAGAGGAAAAGCAATCTGGAGTTAAGGGTTTCAAAATACCTTAATATTTTAATGAGCCGCTGCTGCTCTAACTTTAACGAACTTCTTGTTGTTTCTAGAAACACCTCGATGCACCTGTCCCTCCTCCCCTTTAACTCACAGTTTGAAAACCTCTGCACTGCAAGAACCTATTAAATCAAACCCTCTGGCTTCAGCAAAAATCAATTTGATGATTTCAACTCTTCACTTAACTGTTTCCAATAACACCAGCAAACATGCTGAGCAGAAACGTGAGAACGACCCCCAGTTCAGAGAGGCGTACTGTAGTCACAGCACTGACGGGGTGGGGGGTGGGGGAGGGGGGGTTATTGTAGAGAAGTCTTACCTGTGGGACTCCGATCTTTCTGCAGGCGTCCAGGAAGTTCTCCACATTTCTCCGACACTTGGCCATGCTGAGTTTGGGCTGGAAGCACAAAGTCACACATTTATACAAAATAAATTATTTTCGAAACTACGCTGAAAAGGTTCAATGTGTAGTTCTGAGCCAGCTGCAGTTTTTCACCTCTAAACTGGATCCACACATTCTCTAATGTTCATATTTTAGTAGTTTGGCATATTTGTTGTATTCTGATTTATTCTTTATATTGTGTATTGTATTTACTCCTGTGTAATGCCTGTCAGTCGGTCTGCAGGGCAATGATACCTAAACTCAACCAAACTGCGCTCAAGACACGAAGCTCTCATTTGTAAAACCTGCAAGTCCAAAATAAACCGTGAAACATTTGGAACAACTAACTTAATCAGACTTAATAATTAGTCTTGATTTAACAAGGACAATGCATAAAAGAGATGATTTGTGCTAAATGTAGCTATTAGCTCATTTCCATGTGCAGTTCCGGCAATATAGACATGTTTTTATTTCTTTTGGAAAGTAAAACATGTTGGATAAAGTGTGATATATTGCAATTTATTTTCAGTTACATTTAATTTGTTCAGTAACCAGTTAGAGAAGCTCCTGTAAATGTAAGATATTTAACAGTCAATGTTTTATTATGAACAAATAATTCTATTTTAATTTTCCATTAAGGAAAGTTACAAAAATGTTTGTGTATTCTGTCAATTATAGTTCTTAGAAAGAGAGAAAATTGCAATCGGTGCGTTTCTAGAAACCTGAAAGACACAACGTTGAGATGAGAAATATATTCCGTATCATGAATATTCATGTCAGGGGTCAAAGGTCAGGGCGTGGGCGTACCACTGCAGGCGACGCGACGTGGATGCTGCCCACAGAGCGCGGGCGAATGTGATTGGCCAGATGGCAGAGCACGACGCCGTCCATCAGAGACGAGCCGAGGTCTTCAGGAAGGACGACCTTCAGCCTGCTCTCGATGCTCTGAGGAGCAAACAGCGAGACAAACGGGGGTGAAAATCTAAAAGCTGTGTTCCAGTTCATACAATTCATTTTGTTTAATGTTTTATATCAACAGAAAGTATGCAACAGTTGCACATCAAGAAAGTCCCCTATTTACTTTGTGCATTGCATTGTGGGAAGTAACTAAGGACCACAATTGAAATAAGCTGATAAAATCCTATAAAAAGAGACTCTGCATATATTATTTATTTATATAGGTGTCATATTTATATATTTTTTATATATTGTCAATATAAAATGACTTACTAAAGTACTGTACTTTTAAGATACTTGTACTTTACTTGAGTATTTAAATGTTATGATCCTTTATACTTGTACTCCACTACGTTTGTTTACAGCTGTAGTTACTTTACAAATTCAATTTAGTAATACAAATTATAATGAACAAACTAAGTATGATGTATTATTACAGATTAAGCCACCCGACATTACATAAAGTCATTAAAATGAGCTCCAACTTTAACAGCTGCAACATTAAAGTGATGAACACATAAATGCATCAATAATTATAATACAATAATATAACATATCTTATTCTGAAATGGGCCATTCTGCGTAATGAGTACTTTTACTTTTGGTACTTAAAGTTATACTTTACTTAAGTATTTCTATTGCAGGACTTTTACTTGTAACAGAGTATTTAGTTTATTTATTTATTATTTATTAAGATCTGAGTACTTCTTCCACACTACAGACTCAGAAACTACAAATATGTACAAATGAGTAAACTGTGCGTCTCACGTCTCGCAGCTGCTCTGTGAGCTCCAGCTCCTCCCGCAGCTGCTCCATCTTCCTCCTCATGGTGAACTGAGGATCTACAGACTCCAGACTCTTGTGGCTCCGCAGGAACACTAGAAGGAGGAGGAGGAGGAAGAGGAGAGAAGGAGAAGGAAGAGGAGAGAAGGAGAAGGAAGAGGAGACGAAGGAGAAGGATAAAAAGATAAAGAAGGAGAAGAAGGAGGAGGAGGAGAAGACAGGCAGCATTAGACAGGACACTTTACAGTAACGTCTCCTCTCTGAAACATACAGAAGTCACGACTGCTTCAGGAGCTAGATTTCTCTGCACTTATATTTATGTGCTCATGCATTAAATGGACTTCCCGATAAAGGTTTTATCGTATCTTAATGTGACAAAGTGACGACAAAAGTTAAGGGTAAAAAGTCTGAATTGTTCTTGTATTGCATGGTAAAGCTAGTGAACCCTGGTATTATAAAACAGTCATATAGTCTGTATTTGTTCCTAACAATGTTCACCACAGATCACATAAACACACCAAGCTGAATCTAATGCAACGCGACAGCTCTGCAGTAAATCCTCCTTCACGAAAGTTAAAAAGTTCACGGTTGAGCTGCACTGCCTTATAAAAAGAGGTGTTTCTGTTTATTTATTTATACAAGCAGCAGCTGCATGCAGGATATCAGAAAATGTGGACGCACACATAGAAAGGGACTTCCTGTACGTCCACATTCAGGGACACAGAAAAAGCCTTTCTGCCATGAAAGATGCAGAAAGATGCAGAAAGATGCAGAAAGCGTAACATTCACATGCAGTCATTCAGCTCAGCGTGCTTTCAGCTGCGGCTCTGTCACTGGAGGTTGTGTGGAAGAAGTTCATCGCTCTGCAGAGCCGGACACTGAAAACTGACTCAACAATAAAACCTCAGAGTTTCTGTCATTATAACATCTGTCAAATAATTTTGATGACGTTTGAGTTCTTAGAAACAATCAGATGAACCTGGTGCTTTCAACTTCTCCTGAATGTTTTTCAAGTCAGCCAATGATGAATACGTCATTATTATGTAAAAAGTACCAAAAACCACAGTGTAAAAAACTCACCTACAAAATAAAGTACTATCAGTAAAATGCATTTAAAATATATTAAAAAAATACATTTACTGATGCTGTCAGCTAAATGTAGTGGAGTATTAAGTACAGGATTTCCCTCCATAAGTAGAAATGTAATGAAATGAAAATATTCACATATATGTGCGTCTGTACTGAAGAAGAGCACCTAAATAAAGGCACTTAATTATTTTCTAGTTTAACAAAATCTGAGAAAATAAAAGTTCCATGCACATATCTGTTTTTAAAGTTTGAGATATAATATCAGTGAGCTTCAGAAGTTCTGGGAGGAGAATTGTATTATCTCCGGACAGAGCTAAGCTAGCTGTTTCCCCTGTTTCCAGTCTTTATGCTAAGCTAAGCTAACCGGCTGCAGCTTCACATTTACAGTACAGACATGCGAGTGGTATAAATCTGAATATCTAACTCTTGGTAAGAAAGTGAAGTCCCCAAAATACATGAATAACTTTTCAGAACAATAACTCGCAATTAATAAGTAGAATCAGATTCAGTGAATTTGAATGATATACAGGTGAGTATGTAGAAAATACACAGAAATCTGCCTTTTACAGCCAAATGAAGCTGAACACTTGTGTGTAGTTCCAGAGAGGCGCCACAGGGGGGCGCTGCAGAGGTGAAGGTCTGCAGCTCTTTACTAAACTATAGAGGGCTAAAAACAAAAACATGCATTTAACCCACATCCCCCATCAATATGTGTGTACATCCTGCACTAAACTCTTATATTGTGCATATTTCTTTTAATACTTTTTCATATTTTACTCTATTCTATAATTTGTTCTTTGCCTGTATTTTTATTTCCTCTTAAAATGTTTATTGTCTGCACAAAACACAATTCTGATTTTCTTTTTACAGAAAATATCTAAAGGCTGCAAATATTCAATATTTCATAAAGTCCATGATTTTATCAGACATTTATTTATAAATCTGAACTTCCTTCCTGTTCGAAGAGCTCGGTAAGAAATGTTGTATGTCTAATTATTTCTTGACATGTAAATATATATATATATATATATATATATATATATCTTATTATTTTCCAACAGATTTTTTTTCACGCATTTCTTTGTTTTTTCTGCTCTTGTTGTCATTTAGAGAGAGCGAGAGAGAGAGAGAGAGAGAGACAGAGAGAGAGAGAGACAGAGAGAGAGAGAGAGAGAGAGACAGAGAGACAGAGAGAGAGAGAGACAGAGAGAGAGAGAGAGGAAGGGCAAATAGTTTTATCTTTTACTTTTATCTTCGAGGTCAAGACATTTTACCTCATCATCCCCCTCCTCTTCCCCCTCATCGTCTTCCTCCCCATCCCCCTTCTCTTCCTCCTCCCTCCTTCCTCTCCTCTCTCTAAATGCCTCTCCTCTATCTGAGCAGTTTCCTTCAGCAGCATCTTGTTTCTGTGCTTCCTCCTCCTCCTCCTCCTCCCCCTCCTCTTCCGTCTTCTCCTCCTCCTCATCATCCCAATCCCCCTCCTCGTACTCCTCCCCCTCCTCTTCCTCCTCTCTCTAAATGCCTCTCCTCTATCTGAGCAGTTTCCTCCTGCAGCATCTTGTTTCTGTGCCTCCTCCTCTTACTTGCTATTAAAAGGTTTTGCAGGTTATTTTTATCATCAGGGTCTTTTTGACATCCATTTCATAAATTATTCTTTGTGGGCTGAATGTGTCAAACTGCTTCCTTCATAAGATCAGTCAGTAAAACAACAAAACACCCACAAGGGCTGAGGAAGAATCAATACTGTGTAGTAACTCGATCTTTAACGTTGCATCGATGCACGGATGACAAGTATCAATCTTTTATTACAAATTATTAATATTGCAAAACAGACGTTGACAAACTGCATAATTTGCAGTTGAACAAAAAATAACAAATTGCAACATTTACATATAGCAATATGTATCTCAAAATGTTTAAAATAATAATATTGTCATGTGTTGTTAACATGTTTGTCAAAGAGATAAATAATCTTTCTTGAGACGCCATGTGGTGTTCAAGTTCTTTCCACTCCTTCACACCAGAGCAACGCTACACCACTCAGAGGTACAACAAACCGCACAAGCAAACACTTTAGTACGTTACAGTAATTCAGTAAATGTACTGCTTCATTGTTATGTTTTTGTACGGTTTTATATGTGTCACTTGTCTGCCCTTTGTTGCATTAAAGTACCTCATTCCACCAGCGAGTGCGATGAATAAATAAGTTATGGGTGAAATGTTGCTTTGTAAATACACTGCATTGGTTTCCAAACTGTCAACAACTCTTTCTGCCTTTTGATTTTCATATGAGCAAGAAAATCGATCTATTTGTTCATGTATCGTTAGCAACATGGCTAACGCTAGCAGCCCGGCTAACGTTACTGTTCAAAGCAAGAAACACCGGAAAGAATCAGAAAGAAGTAGAAACCCTGATAAAGTCAAATGTTTCCACAGTCAACATTAGTCTGGTTGTTCTGCATCTCAGCGGAGTGCTCTCTGGTAGGTAGTGATGCAGTGTATATGTGTAGGGCTTTTATTGTGAAAGGTAAGAGCTTTGCTGCTGAGAAATAAAGAGTTTACTGTCTGTTCAGGCAAAAACAAAAGTTGTTTATTGCCACTTTCATAAGCATAAAATCAACTCATGACTTCCTGACCACTACCAGATAAATGAATAAACCACACACACACACACACACACGCTGATGATTGGTTATTAATGAGGTCACCAGCAGCGTGTCACTTCCTGCTGATGTCACCTCCCTGAGGCCTGAACCCATTATACACCATTAGTCATAATGTTATCTCACTCACACAAAGCTGCTCATGTAGAAACACACACACACACACACACACACACACACACACACTAAAATTCAAAATAAAACATTGAAAATATTACCCACAAAAAATATTTTTTCTCAAAACATTTTCAATGCAAATAAAATTATAACATTAGCATACACTAAACTCCATGTTAGTACATTAGCATACACTAAACTCCATGTTAGCACATTAGCATACACTAAACTCCATGTTAGTACATTAGCATACACTAAACTCCATGTTAGCACATTAGCATACACTAACCTCCATGTTAGCACATTAGCATACACTAACCTCCATGCTAGCACAATAGCATACAACGTTAGACCTCAGAGATTTAACGTGTTGTGGTTTGAAAGTGAACTCAAAAGAGTCTTGTTAACATTCAGAAGTTCTTACTGCGAGTGTGTGAACAGCTTAACAGCTCACAGT
>CALSCE010000100.1:30520-51187 GCA_943593645.1 Bovichtus variegatus
ACACACACACACACACACACACACACACACACACACACACACACACACACACACAGCTCCAATGGAAGTAGGATACTCCTTTAGGGACCATTATCTAACACTTAAAATATAGGAGCTAAAAATACACACACGTACACACAAATGTGCGGAGATGAAACCCATACTCATTCATATTGCAGACACACACAATTGGAGCGACATCAAACAATCCTAATATGGCCTCTGGGTGTCTGAGCTTGTAGCGCACATCGGCTGCACCGGTACAGACAGGAGAAGTGACACTTGTGATAAAACTGCTTTTCAGCACGAGCCGAAAGTGAGAAATAAAAGAACAGAAGAGACGACAAACATCAGGATGCAGCTGGTGTGTGTTGCAGTTAAACTTTTCTTTAATAACATTTAATGTAAACAGACTAAATCTAGTTGTCTGATTTAAAGTCTCACCAAGAAAAACAGCATTTTAAAGATGCACGTCAAATTTAAAGATTAGCAGTTTATTACACATCCAGGGACTAAAATGTATTCAGTCTGTCACTATAAAAATTAAATTTTTCAAATTGAATATTTGATTTGAATCATTGAAATATTTAATTTAAATGACTGAGTATATACGCAGAGAAGTGTTGATATACGGATGGGTATTTGTAAGTGATGTATAGTGTTTTGAAATCAGTCCTTTTATTTTATATTTATGTTATCTTCCAGGTTTAAAAATAGAAGAAAAAAAAAAAGGAAAAATGTATAAGAGATGACAACATGTTTGATGGATTTATCTCAATAAAGAGAGAATTAAAAAAAATGTTAAGTTCGAAAACTTCAGTCAAACTTTTGCTAAAGTCACAGAAAAGCTTAGTTTGTTGCAACAACCGATTTGTTCCCTCCCTTAAATACTTATAGTTTATACATTTGAGCCCGAAGAAATAATAATAATAATAATTATATGTGTTCATGTCGACGTCTACAAGTTGACTTTTTTTTTTTAAATGACAATTTCAGGCTTTACAAAGCTACTCCTGCACACACACCCTGTGTTTGCTGCTTTCCAGAATCTTTATGCTCACACATTTTGGTGAGCTTCAAAGTATGTGTGTGTGTGACCACACTGCTGGAGACACACACACACACACACACACACACACACACACACACACACACACACAGAATCTAACTTCTACCATGTGTGTCTACAGCCACCACACACACGAACAGCTGGAGATGAAAGTAGCGTGTGGTGAAGCTGCTCTTTGATCAGTGTCTTCTACCACACACACACACACACACACACACACACACACACACACACACACACACACACACACACACACACACACACACACACACACACACACACACACACACACACACACACACACACACACACACACACACAGCAGTAATCTTCTAAAACACCCCAACATGTGGTCTAAAGAAGAGAAAACGCACAGCGGCAGTCGACTCCAAATGAAATCAGACTGTTTTGTGTTGTCGGTCCCCACCGCGTCTCAAAGTACAGATAGATACATAACAAACAAAGAATAAAGAAACGAAAAGCTAAGCTAACGGTGTCCTGGCTGTACAGACATGAGAGAGGCGTCAATCTTCTCATTAAACTCTCGCGCACAGACTTTAATTAGGAAATGGACGTGGTCAACGTGACCTCTCCCATTGGTTTGTGGTCGACCGTTTTGAAGCCTCGAGTTTGGCGTTTTTGGCCATCGATATCTTGTTTTTTTTGGAACCAGAAGTGACACAAGAGGGTGGAGCAGCAAGTACAACCAAACGCTGAACAAGACTTTTTTAGGAGCCCAAAATATTACAATTAACTTTCCTGAACTGAAAACACAAACTGTGATAACTGTGTTAAAGTTGTAAGCCAAAAACACGGACAACACCGTGGTAGCGACCTGTCAATCACAAGGTAGCCCCGCCCTAAAGCCTACGCTGCTTTATCGTCTATTTTACTCTAAATGGGACATAATTTACTAAATGAACATCAGGCTGTGTTGAAGAAGACTTGAAACTACAGATTGAGACATAAACTCCTCAGGAAAATGGTTACTGAGGTAATAAATCAACTGAGAAGCAGGTTAATTTTCTCATAGACTTCTATTCAATCTGACTTCTTTTTGCAACAATTGGAGTCGCCCCCTGCTGGATATTAGAGAGAACGCAGGTTTAAGACATTTTTCAGACCCGGAGGTGGCCCCTTGCTCTCGACAAGAACATTTCCCCAAAATGTCTAATTATTCCTTTAACTGACCGCTCAACAAGGTCGTCGTAGAAAATAAAGGTTAGACAAGAAAAAGCAGACAGAACTTTCTACCTGATGGTCCAGGACACAAAAGAATTAAGAGATTAACTCTGAAGATGGTTGTTGGAGAAGTTTGAAGGAGTCTCCGAGATTGCTTAGTTTAAAGAATCGGGACCTACCGCGGCTGTGCATGCCTCCGTCCTCATGGCTACGGGGAGTATCTCTATGGAGGGGCGAGGCCTGTGAGAGGAGGAAGGGGGCGAGACAGGAAGGAGGTGGCGAGCAGGGCAGCGAAGGCGGGGCTACAACCAGGAAGTGGGAGGGATCAGGTTTGGTGCAGGAAGTGGGCGTGGAGTGTGTGGTGCAGGAAGGTGGGGGCACCGATGGGGAATTTAAGTACAGCAAGGCAAAGTTCATTCCACGAAAAACACACCCCGAAAACACCACCATCACCATTTAATTGTTTACATGCAGGTTGGATTATATGATTTTCACAATAAAAGTCATGCAGCAGATCAGTGAGAAGGAGGAGAAATGACAGAGGCAGAACAACAGATAAAAAAAAGAAAGATGGTACGTCAGAAAAAGGAGAGTGTGGAAAGGGGAGACGACAACACGTAACACAAAACAGCACAAAAACAAAATAAAGATTAGTGGCAGTTCACATTACAGATCACCTCGACATGCTGTTAGCATCAGGTTAGCTTCATTAGCGGTTAGCAACATTTCACACAATGGTAACAGTTAGTAAAAACAAAGGCTGGATGGTTTCTAGCTCTAAAAAAATTAAAAATAAAAAGCATGGGACTGACGTTTGCTGTGAATCTACAGACACAGCGAAGCAGTGATCATGAAGCTTCATGATGTAACTCGACTGCTGACTCAGTCCCTCCAAGCCGGCACCAGCTCTGGGTTAGCGCGTGTTCAAAATGTCCAGACTGATGAACGTTAGCATGTTTCTGTTACATGACCAGAATAAATTGGTGAAATTGAGATGAGTCAACTTTGCCCTGAAGATCTATGTGTGTGCTGCCTGTTTCACCTTTGGGTATAAATCCATTTTTTTAAATTTTTTTTTTTTACATGATCTTTATCTCACTCTCTAGAATTCATATTTTAATAATTCATATTTTTAAAACAGTAATCAGTGAGAGCCTGCTGCATGTCTCCATTTCCTTGCATTCCCTAATTCACTCAGGTTCTTTCGACAGGCAAAGCGAGGCCCTGCAATCCACCAATTATACATTGTACTTTTGCTATTTTCATTGGAAAAACTGCATAAGATTATTTAGTATTTTTAGGAGCAACCAACCCGACATATGAAGTGCACCTCATCAGCATGAAACTGTCTCCACAAAGTCTGGCAGCCCAGGTATCTGACCCTCCCTCTCTGCCCAGATCCAACTCACCTGAGCGTGGTTTCAGTCCAAACACGGGGCTGGAGAAGGACGGAGGTCCGCTGGCTGGAGATCTGTCGTGTCGCTGCAGCAGCACAGACGGAAACACCACGGTTAGACACTCGTTACCAAACCATGACATGTGTGATTCATTGGACAGATGTGGGAGATGCTTGCAGAGACTGTTAGATTAAAGGTAATTTAAAAATGGTTCCACAGGGAAATCCTTTAATGTCTGCTCTTAATTACTTGTGACTTTATTGTAAACTCAGTACTTTTCTCTCTGTCAGGAGTAATAACTCCACTAATTTTTCCAGGGATCTGATTGGTCAGCAGTCGGCCTGTCGACACGTTTTGATCTGCTCCTTTTAAGTTGCTGCGTAGAAGGTAATCCGTACATCATAGAGATCTACGGGTTTGTGATAGCTGAAAACCTGTTAATATAAACAGCTGGCTAACACACAATTAGTCGAAAATTCAATCACGCTGAAATTAAATTACCATGATCGACTGCGATATTGACGTTTAAAATGCTCCGCTCATAGAGAACATCAGTGCGTCAGCCGGCTACCAGGGGGCGAGCCACATGTCCCTCGAAAACTGATCCTCATCCGATGTTTGGAAGTATTTTGGAAAGCTTTTTATGTTAAGATTAAGTATTTTGACATCCAAGCTTTTTTCAGGATAATTAAGGTTTTTTTCACTTCCAAGCTTTTTCATTAAAAATTTTTGTATTTTTTCACATACGTTTTTTTGTTTGACCCGGTCTTGAGCCATCGATCCATCTCGTCAGTTGACGCTCAAATTGACCGCGCAGATCATTTATGACGTAAGATCGTAAAAAACAAACCCAGGTAGCTACGTAGCTATGCTACATCTATGCTACACTCTATACTAGTCATTTTTAAACAGTTTGAGAAACACTTTTAAACTTATAATATATTAATTTAAAATGTGACATTTTACCAATATACTCACGGACCACTAGGGGTCTCCCACTCTTTGAGAAAGACTGATATAGACTATTCATTTATTTAATTACCAGAATACATGCTATATTGGGATAGAAATCATTGTTGAGATATGAAATGACCGACATCGTGAGAGAAGAATTTGGCCATTTCAACAAGTCCTAACCTCAATATGGATCCAAATAATCGGAATTATGATTTTGCCCATAATCCTGCAGCAAAACAAAGTAAATCTCAGTTTGTGGTACATCTTTCAGTTATGAATGCAATCTGCACAGCTGAGCAGACAAACATCTGCACAACAGGTTTAAAGCTGTCACGGTACAGGTCAGAAAAACAAGTAGAGCCAACACAGTGGGGCAGCGCGGCCAACTAATTAGCACATTAAGGTGGAAACACAAAGGCCGGCAATAATGAACCCAGATACGGATCACAGGTGATGTGAGGGGAACGTCAGACATCAGCGGAGAGGGATTTGTGTTTGCTCAAAGACTCTTCAAGAGAACAAAATCTTTTCTTTAACCTTTATCCAAAACAAACTCTCAAGGTCAACAAAGGGCGGCCTGTCCTCGTCGACGTTGTTGTGGTTCGGTTTCTTTGAATCTAGAAGTCAGCTGGCTCCGATCCTACACTGTGTGTGTGTGTGTGTGATACACAGTTTCTCTGTGTTCATTCTCCTCCTTCAGTCTGAGAGAACAAAGCAGGGTTTTTCCACCTCGTCTCCGAACCTTCGGTCCGACTCTCAGATTGAGGGCGGTGAGCTGGATATGTTCGGGTTGTTTTTTTTTAGGGTTTATTTGCTTTCTTTCCAAACATCACACGAGAACAGCGACATTTATACAGAGTTGGAGTCCAGACGTGGTTAGCCTAGCTTAGCATAAAGACTGGAAGCAGCTAGCATGGCTCCATCTTAAATCAAAACTTTGAAGCTCACTAATCAACACGTTTGTTTAATCCCTACACAAACAGAAATATACAAACTGTTGTGGTTTTAAAGGGAAGTTTCGTGCTGCAATTATTTCCTAAAATGCTGAACAGAGTCATTATTTTTACTTAATAGTGCAGCTAATGCAGGTTACGATTGTAAACACGATGTTTTCCAGGAAGTTATAGTATGAAACTACAAGATAGAATAAAATACAAAAATTCACAATTGGCATCAGGCATGGGAGGATATGACCTAACATGTAATGCTGATTCACCATATTATCCCGATAATCATCAAAATAATATAATAATATAACAATAACTCCTAAAATGGTGCAAAAACATACTCGTATCACTTTACCTTACATTTAGTTAAGAAGAAAATATTTAAGTCGCAGATAGGCTTAAGATAGGTCATCATAAATCATAAGGTTCTCCCTGCAAAAATTGACATATTTCTATAATATAATATAACCATTATGTATAGTAATTTAACATAGAGACAATACTTATATTACCTGTGCTATTAATTCCACTGTACTCACATTACCTGGGCATTATTACTGTATTACAGAAATATTCTTGTTTTCAACATTCATATTATTATTAATATTATTACACGACTGTATTTATTGTAATATACATATTTATTGTTGTTATATATTGTAGTACAATGTGAACATTTTTACTTTAACTTCTCTGTGTTTATATAAAAAAAAAAGGGGAGTAACCAATTCCCCCTGGGGATAAATAAAGTATTTCTGATTCTGAAATAAAGGATAAATAAAAAATTAAAATTATAATAAACATTGTTTGAGTCTGTTTTTTCTTACATGATAATCCTTGAATAAAAAAATCTGTTTCTACTTTTCACATCTTTTTCAAGTCAAGTGAGGCAATTCACCACGATAAGCTTTAATGTGAGTAAAATCCGACATCATCCCATCCCTAATTGGCATTAACTTAAATAAAGTTCCTCATCTTATTGTCAGACAGTGCTGGTTGCTTATAGAACTCCTCACACACATGTGAAACAGGAAGCTGTTGATTCCCCAGCCACCAGTTTATTATTCAAACAAACAACTTGGACTGACGCTTGGACTCACGTGTAGCAATAAATAAACCTTTTCTCACCCTGTTCACATGTGTAACCTGCGGCCGGATGAAAAGTGACACATGTGAAAGCTCAGTGATGTTTGGGCGCACAGCAGACACACAAATTAAAGAACGCTCAGTTAATTGGACACTGAGGGGCGGGACACAGCCTACACCCAGCGCCACCTTTTACCTCGATTGACATACGCCATTCATACCCCCTAGTGGTAGACAAAGAAAAACGGCAAAACAGACAGCACTGCCCGCAGATGTCTTTTCTTTTGGTCTTTAGAGCTGCACGATATGAGCAAAATATGCAATAATGTTGTTGAATATCGCAATAAGGATATTACTTGCTGTAAATAAACAGATATTTAAGTGTACTTAGTTCTGCCGCTTTCAGTATTCTGCTGCTAAAATACATCAAATTGCTTGTTGAATAATAAAAAAAATTAATGTGTTTAACATTCAGTTACTGAACAAATTTAACTGAACACAAGAGGCACCAATAAAACAAAGAAGGATAGTTACATTTTAAAGTGCAGTTTTGTACCGCTGTTAGTTGTGGCTGATTACATTTATATATAAAATATAAATAATTAAATGTTATATACGTTATAATTTACCTATGTTTAAACTCCTGCATTATATCTATTTATTTTCTTTTTATACATATTTAAAAGCATTTTTGAAGGAAGCCTGAGATCTACGATTTCCATTTTCAACGTAATTGTTGTGCATTTAAAAATAAATAACTTGAAACTTGCAACTAATGGTCAAGGCATAGATGTGTCATTCTTTTTAGTTTAGGGTTCAATCTGTACTTATGAAAACACGTCAAACTCCCCAAAAACATTACATTTGTGTCAACCGACCAAGCTGGAGACATTTGTCAAATCATCAAAGACGGACGTAATAAAGACTTTTTAAATTTTCCTCAGCGTTAATTCTTTTTGCAGAACTTTTCTGTCGCATACGGTCATTACAGAACATCTTAAATTGACCTCCTCAATGCTTTGCTGTAAATTGTTGATTCTCAAACTCAAACTCACTGGCAGGCTGATGACTGTAGGTCAATATAAAATATAAAAGCTGTTATTTACTGTCCAATATCATCCTGTACGCTGATGACTACATGTTGTTTTGTGCTGTGTCTCGACTTAAAGTTAAGATTAAAGATCTGCACACTGTACCTTCGGTGTGCTGACGCCATCATCACTGTCCTGCCCACTGAAGAGAGAGAGAAATAAAAAATAAATTAGATTATTCATTTTACAAACACAGCAGCAGAGTCCAGAGATAAATTGACCATTTTTGTACATGCAGACATTCACAAAAACATACCACAACCACGACTAAAACCTTGAACAATCACTGAGCTTCACTTGCAGCTTCCAAGTCAAAGCGGCTGAACTTCACAACTTTAAAATTTCAAAAAGGAGTCAATGATTGGTGCTGGGAATTAAGACAAGTAAAGGAGGATTGACACTCAAAGCCTATGCTGTGTTTCACATTGTTGCACAAGTATTTACGTTAGTTTAACACATGCTTAGGTGAGTGAAATATCCGTACAGGTGCTATGATTACATTCACTTTAACATACCTTAAACACTGATTTAGAAAAGTGGTTAAACTGTTAACAAAGCCTTACTTAAGTGACTCCTCCACTGTGACCATCTCCACCGGGTAGAGCTGAACTCCAGACAGATCGTCCTGCTCCGTGGTCCCTCTGATAAACAGAAGAAATAATAAATTAATTTAGTTAATTTAATTTTCTTAATTTAGACCCGCGATTGTCTACAGTTGTAGTGTGCCTGGTGCCAGTTAAAATACAAAAATGCAAGGTTTTCAACTTCAGTTAATAATGAAATTTTACCAGCCAAATTAAGTTCTTATGGCTTTCATGGTTCAGTACCATAATGGTTACGTGAGAAAACAGCATGTTTTCAAGCGGACATGCTCTTCTAAGAAAGCAAACATCCAATGTAGGGTCCCACAAGGTCAATCCTTGGGCCTCTTCCTTTTCTCATCTATATAAATGACCAAGCCTTGATCTCCCAAACTGTATTTACTATTTTATTTGCCGATGATACCAGTGTGTCTATCTCATAAAATCTTTAAAATACTGAAGAATGAAACTAACACAGAGATGTCCGAAGTTGCAAATTGGTTTAAAGTTAACAACAAGAAAACAAATTGGCTAAAAACAAGAATTACTGTAGAAAGAAGGCAAAGATCAATATAGATGGCGTACCCCGATAAGCCTTTTGGCCTCCCTTGCATATTCTGTTATTATTTATATAGTCTTGAATGTTCTTTTTCTATGTGCTATTAATAAATCGATGACATTTGTAAACAGTAAGACAATAGTGTTACCAGTTACCTCTGGCAAGAAATGTATCTTTATCTTTTGTTATCTTAAAAGCCTGATAACAGATTTTGACGAGATTAGTTTTAAATTCAGAAATTTTTAAAGGATATATTAACACTACGAAACGGAGGCTTTTAGCTGCCGTGTTTAACATGCTGCCACGTGCATGAATACAAAAATTTTAAATATTTTCTGTTATTAATATAACAAGTTTCAAAGATTTGACGTTTGGAGCTTTTCTAGTTGATGAAAATCTTTGCACAACATAACTCTTCGGGCTCATTATTTACTCTTATTTCCTTCAAATATTGGGAATTAGGTTTTATTTATTTGGAATTTTAATATACGATAATTTCATAGCTGTGTTTACTTCTAGTACTAGTTATCGTAAGATGCCATTATAACGGTTGAGACATGAAAGGACCGTGTAGTAAAGTGTTGTGAGTCTCACCTGCTGGGGTCCTGCAGCAGCTCCACAGCCTCCTTCAGCTGGTTGATCATGTCGATGTGGAGCTCTGTGCCCCCCGCGACCTTTGACCTGCGACCCCAAACACACGTAAATATCCTACAATCACAGAGGTGATCGTGGTGCCGCTCAGCCATCATGAAGTCATACGTATGAATGTTGTGAACTCATGCAATATAAAATATATAAATTGCAGTTTTTTTGTTTTTCTCTTTGTATTTGTTTACATTAATCTATTGTTCTATTGTGATGTCGGACTCGAAAATAAAAACAGAAAACAAAAGATTTAAAGGAAAGATGGACTTACATTTGATCTGTTGGCCAGTGTGAGTCTTCCTCTATCCTCAGGGGCTCGTCAAAGTCTGCTGCTGTCCGACCCTGCACAAACAAACACACACACACACACACACATCAGCACCAGTCACGTGATCCACAGACTCTCTCAGCCATTGGTCAAAATTCGGAGACGTTACGGTTCTCCCCGGTACACACACTCAACAATAAAGACACTGTAACAAACTCTTCGTCTCCTTCATCACTTCCTCACATCCTCTCCACTTGGTTCTCACACTGGGATTGATGGGTTAACTGGGATAAATCTGGACGGCTATTTCTCATCACAGCTCTTTTCATCCCATGAGCAAACTTTGAGTTAGGTTTTGTGAATTTAACTCATATTTAGATGATGACTTTATGAAAAAATTCCAGTTTATTTAAGCGTGTTTCTGATTTTTTGTAGTTTTGTCAACAGTCACATGACACGGGGCAGGAAACACAAGCAGTCAGACGATCGGACAAAGATCTTTACGACTACAGGACTGTGTATATGAGGTATGATGATTTTTTTAATTATTATTTTTCTGTTATTGAGATTTTTTCCCCCTTTATTTTATTGTATTATCTGCACAAATAAAGAACTAAGAAAGTAAAAGCACCTGAAGTATCTGTAATAATCCAGGTCAGGAAGCAGGAAGTGGGTCTGTTCACCATGATGAACGTTTTGGGCATAATTTTACTCTTCAGCTTCATTTGGTTCATCTCGGATCGTCCGACTGCTTCTGTTTCTTCAATTGTCAGATTATTACTTTTTTTTTTTTTTAGCAAAGTACTGTTTTCCCCGATCTCAGCAGAAGAGAGTCTGTTTTCAATACTTGCTTTTATTCTGAATGTGCACAGCGATGGTGGAAGTTTGTTTGGGTTCAGCCACAAAACGATGCGTTATGTTCAGAGAAAGATCAAATAACTACTTCTTTAAACTCGTGCAGTATTTGAAACACTTAAAATAAAAAGTCTTGCGCTTGTGCTACTTGTCCGTGCGCAGACTGCTAATGCAGAAGTGCTTTAAATAAAAAGGATTTTATCCATTGACTGGATCAATGACTGTGATTATTCTGCACAAGTTGTGTGAGTGTGTAAACGGATGTTTGGATGTAGTTTTGCTGCTTTTACTTTAATTCGTCAAGATTTTTCTCCGTTTCTGGATTCTTCGTTCCCTGTGGAGGCAGGAGAGGAAAACTAAAGTCTTCTTCATGAATTCAAAGTGACACAGATTGAGTAATTGATGTAAAAAAGATAGTTTTGGGGGTGTTCCTTTAAGGACAGGAGACGGGTGTTATAATTGGACATTTTGTAATAAAATTCTTCCAGCTTTGGTCCCAACACCTCTGCTGCCACTTGTAGGTAAACATTCCTTCTTTTTTGTGTGGCTGAAATGTCTGATGCTGATAAAGTAACAGCTCTCCCTGATTCATCACGAGGCTCCTCAGCTCTTTGCGTCGTCCTCTTTGTTTTAGGTTTTCGTCCTTATTTGGTCACAGCCGAGTGTCCAGGGTGACTCACAGGCTCCCTGTGACGTAACCTGCAGCAATAGCACGGTCTCTGCTGGACGACGGCTTCAAACTCGCTGACACAAAGTGACAGTTTATGCTCCGTCATAACAAACCCCAGACTTCAGGAGCAGTTTTATATAACTCCACTTCACATTCACGGCATCAACCTTTGAGAATGAAGTGACAGATATAACGTCTTGCCTTGATGTAGTTGACGAAGCGCGTGCTGAGAGCAGAGTCTCTGTAGTTGAACTGGTCCTTCAGGGCCTCCGTAGGGCTCTCCTCGATCAGACGCACCGAGTCGGAGGTCGGGTCTGCTGGAGAGGAGGAAATGTGAACTATGAGCGTCTCTGGAAGGAAAAAACGTGTGTACATTTATCCTCAAAATTTGTCGATTATAAATACATCACATTTGTTTGTCTGTGGGTTAAATTATTGAGTGAAACTTACATAGAAAGTGACTGAGAGAGAAACTTTAGACTGAATGAAACTCATGTGTTAAAATGAAATAAAATAGAATAAATGTTTCTGGAGCTAAGACTCAAGGGAGACTTTTGCGAACTAATAAAAAAACGTGAGACGGGACTTCACCACTATTTCTACTCAGAAACTAAAACTAAACTAAACAGATATTTATAATCCCAGAACATTTTTGTCTAGCCGCAGTTCTTTTTCGGTTGTATTTGTTTTTGGTGTAGATCCACATTCAGGTCTGAGGGGGAGAAAAAAAACAACTAAAAAAAATGTAATATGGGAAAAAACCTGCAGCTGTAGTTTTAATTTATTTAACTATTCTACAGTTTTAGTGTTTGTTCTTTATTACTTTAAAGTCCTCCTTCATTCTAAAATGTGTTTTACTTCCTGTTCCTGGCTGGATATTTGAGCTTCACGTTGCAGAACGATGTTAAACCTCCTGCAGGATTTATGACATCACCATCAGGGTCCAGGATGTAACGTACACGTGTGATGTGGAAACAAACACTGAGACTTTACAGTGAAGTGAAGACATCTTGTGTCCAACTGGTAAACAAGATTGAAATATTTAGAGATTTTTAATGAGGGAGAAGGAGGAGATACAGTTTAAGACTTTTTACCAATTTCATTATTCAAAGCAGATAACAATTAGAATCTACGTGATGACCTCTCTGTAAACTGGAGTGATCAGGTTCTACTTGAAGGAGAAAATGCTGCTTATATTTGAATATATGTGTATATCTATATTTGTATATATAGAGAGCAAATAACCCAGACACTTGTCGTCAGTCAATGCGACCTTCCAGCAGCTCTGACCTGATTCAGGCTGATTGAAGTCTATTTAAACTGAGAGTCTGGGGAGCTGCTGGTGTTCACTAATAGAGTTCAACAGCCCAGATACTCTCTCTCACACACACACACACACACGCACGCGCACGCACACTCACACTCACACACACACTTTAATTGATTTTTATACAGTTCTGTTTGATCCGGTCCAGGGTCGAGTTTTGTTGGTATTAAGTGTTTTTATTAATCACAAAGTCGTGTGTTTATATTGTTTTTCGTGTGTGAAGCACTTTGTGAAAAGTGCTCTATAAATAAAGATCGATATTCTGTTTTGCATTTCAGCTTTTACCAAAGTCATTTAAAGAAGTTAAAGTTTTATACTTCTGCACCTCTTGAATCCTTTAAATCTGTATTTCCAAAGTATATTTTTATTTATATTCTCTCTCTTTTATTTTCCCATTCATTTGTTTTGTATGTTAATGCTTATGTAAAGCACTTTGGATTGCATCTGTGCCATAAATAAATTAACTGACTTACTGTATCGACTTTTAATTAACAGTTTACATGCAAAGATATGTGCTATGATGTTACAGAGACTGTTCTGGTTGCATAAAAAGTTTTTTTTTACTCAAATTGGATGAATGTGTCGGTGTTCTTCATACGAAGACAGTTTCCTCAAATATATTGCATGCTTACATTATCACAATATATATATTGGTTGTTTATTGTGTGTTTTATTGCTTGATTCTATGTGATGCCATTAAAAGGCACAATTTAAATAAAATGTATTATTGTTTTTATTATTATCCTATTGAAGATTCTTGCTAATACACATCTCTACAAGCATGTAAACTAATGTCACTATAGAAACATTCATTTAGATTACTTTATAAGCATAAAAACAGGGTTAAGGATCGTCCTTCATATGAAGGATTAGAGTCAAAATCATTTGCACGAGAAGACTTGGAGACAGCGGCGATAAGCTTCGTCAGTGTTGAGTGAACTTGTTTGGCACGACTTGAATGTAACATTTATATGTAAAAGTGCTGCACTGCAGCTTAACAGCTGAACAAGTGAAATAAATGAATATTACTCAGTTTCTGTAATGACAGATAATCTCCCAAATCAGATAATGTTGATTAAATATTAAAGATGATTAATCATGATACTGATACTTGTTTTTGATTATTTATATATATATGTATAGTCATTTATAAAACAAAAGAGCAAAAACATTCTCTGATTTGCAGTTTTCTTGGTTTTCCCTGTAAATGAAAGGGAACAGAATCGTCTCAAAGTTTCTTCTTCTTTGTGGAATTTAAAGTAATTATTTTTTTTTTTTTATGTTTTTCAAAATAAAAGATTATAATACCTTAATCACCATTCCTGTCCACTATGAACTGTGTGTGTGTGTGTGTGTGTGTGTGTGTGTGTGTGTGTGTACCTGTCAGGGAGCTGATGTGTTCACTCGAGTCGTCTTTACTGATCCCCTCCTCCTCGGTGATGTGGCTCATCGGTGCGTTGAGACTCAGACTGTCTTCATCCGACGGCTGCAGCACAAATGAATGAACAAAAATGTATTTAAAGATGTTTATTACGCAAAATCTTCAAACATTTTCTGGTTTCAGCTTCTACAATTTAAGGATTTGCTGCTTTTCTCTGTTTTACATCCTTGTAAACTGAATATTACATTTTAAAATGTCTCTTTAGGCTGTGGAATGTGTGAATAAGGCATTTTCTGACATTTTATAATTTAAAATGTTCTTTAATCAAATAATTATTGACAGATTAATACAAATATAAATAATTATAAGATGAATTCTAAACAACTTTCTAGCCTAACATTTATTGATACTACTTATATAAAATGTAGGAAATTTGATTTAGTGAAGAAACAAATATAATTTGATATAATATAAAGACGACTGCTCTTCGATCATTAAACGTAATAATAAATGATAATCAACTCTTATCGATTTTCTAAAAAAGAGTTAGAATTAGTAAAGGTTATTAGTTAAAATAAAATAAAATATAAATGTAATAATTTAATTTAAGAATTTAAGAATGCTGCAAAAAAAACTTTGTAACATGTTTGACTGCTACAAATTATTATTTTCTAATAATATAATAATAGGCAGATTCATTAATTAAACATTAATTGTTTTGTCTATAAATACACATTATAATGTATTAAAATGCATTATTTTATATGAAGAACAGTCCAAAGATATGCAGTTTACTGTTATAAACTCCTGAGCAGTTAGAAACATGTTTGACATTTTTGCTTGAAAAAAAGACAAATCGATAAATCAAAATAGTATAATCAATAGTTTCTGTCAATCGATTACCTAATAATATCACGTTTATTAAAAACAAAGCGACGTGGTGTAATATTAAAAAAAATGCTTCTCTTCTGCACATTTTTTCTGCAGCTGATGTTGTATCATTTTAGTTCAGAGATAATAAATAATATAATTTTTACTCTGCAAAACATCCCGTTTAAAAATGCTACTGTTAACAGTAACATTATAATGGTATTTAACTTTTTTTGTATCGCCCAATTCGTACAAAGTGTTTTACAAAAAGGGAAAATAGACAAAGAATGAACATGAAAACAGGGACAGAATGCCGTTAAATAAGATTAAATAGATTACATATAATACATAACATAAGATGGAAAATCAAAAATTGAAAAAAATTATTGATTGGGATCATCAACCACTGATTAAAAAAAATTATAATTTAAGATGAAACTTGAGTGCACTCTGTACCACTTCGTTAAAACACATATTTAAAGTATATTAATTGAAATGACTAATTAAATCAGCTCAAACACATACAGACGGTACAGAAGTCCAGAGCCAGTTTTCTCTGCAGACACACATTCCTACAGAGTGACCTCGAAAATAAAAAATAATGATGTGCTACACATGAAGGAAGACAAACAGATATGTCAAAAGCATATAAAGTGCACACACACACACACACCCACACATTCTCTCTCAGTACCTCAGTAGCAGACAGTCTCTTGTCTCCGTTGTCGCTGCCGACTCCTGAGTCGCTGTCCTGCTTCTTCTGCTGCTCCATGTCCTCCACACTGCAGACACACAACACAGGTCAGGTGTGTGTGTGTGTGTGTGTGTGTGTGTGTGTGTGTGTGAGGGGTGGATAAAGAGCAAGTGAGCACAGTGAAAGAGACAGAGAGGAGCCCCCCCCCCCTCTGTGTTAACACCGTTTCTGATTTCCTGCTCACATCTGATTCTTTAATTGCAGTCTGCTCTTGTGATGTTTTAAGGAGGCGCAGGTCGCTTTCTCGTTTCTGCCACTAAATAAATAAACTATCAAAGCGCATCATGTAAAAGACAAAATATACAAATGTATTGACATCTAATGCTCTGACAGCAAGTGTGATGAGAAGATCTGTCACTCAGACTCTTGTCTTTTATTTTGGCGGGGCACCTCAAACAGAGTTTTTCTGGTTTTCTTTTAAGGTCTTTGAATTAATGAAGTTTTAAAAATAGCACCAATCTGTTCTCAGCTGTCTCTGCAGTGAGAGGAGAGGGAGGAAGAAAAACTGCATCTTTCCCAACGACAGTACGTTAGTATTCATCTTTCAAAATAAGATACTAAAACAGTCTCTTGGCATCACATGTCAAATGTCACCTTACAAAAAAAAGGCAAGTGACCAAACTGACAGAGAACGTGAAATGAACAGACAGATGGGGAGTTTTGTAGAAAGAAGAAGAAAGAAAATTCGAGACGGATCAAAGACAAAAATAGAGCAAGAAAACTGTGACGGGAAGAAGGAAAAGGTCAAAGAAAGAGGAATAAAGACAGTAAGATCAAGAGTAGAGAGATAAACAAGCGACAATCAAGCAAATAAACTGAAAAAAGGAAGCGAGGGAGGAGGAAAAATAAAGAGAGGAAAACCTAAAACCACAGAAGAAGACCGAATAATGGAGAGAAGGTGGACAAATGTGAGGGAAAGTAAGAGAAAGAAAAACGACGAAAATAAAAGAATAAATTATGTATGTATAGAGTGACTGCGTGCGTGCGTGCGTGTGTGTGTTCTCTGGAGAATAGGAACCATTTGTCCTGCCCACGTGTTGGGAGTGTTTTTCGTGGGCGGACATTACAGCGCTCCACATCCTCTGAGAGTTTTCTCTGATTGTTGCATCTATTCCTTTATTTCTTACTCTCTTCTGTCATTTCTGAAAATGCACGTTTCATTTGTTCATCCTCTCGTTCTTATATACATCAGAAAACCTTTTATTCAGAAAACCTTTATTCCTTAGTCGTGCTCTTGTGGATCTGTAGCCACAAACACTGCAGATGCTTTATACATGCTGTTTATAAACCTCCTGAAGACCAACAACACATATGTAAAAGTCATTTAACCACAAAACAACACTGACGGGTGCATTCACAAATAGAAGATGCATTAATAGTGCATCACTTCTGCCCCGTGTCAGGGTCTGATTCACGAAAGATATTGCTCTGTAATATATGTTATTACAGCGTAAACACATCCAAGTGGAGAGCAATTTGCTCTTTTTTTTTTTTTTGTGCATCTGAGTGCAATTATCCAAGTGGCAAAGAGAGAAAAAGAAACATTTCAGAGCACGAAGCACCACAGGTGCTGAGCGGCGAACTGCGGAAGCTTTCCTCAAAACTCCAGCTGGGGAATTGAAACGTGACGGAGAGAAACCGGATTTGAGATTTAATATCCCAGTCTGTCAATGTGCGTCAGTTCCCCCCCAACTCTGTGAAGACGTTAATAGTTTCTCTGTAACTGCGTGTGGCTGTCGCTGCTGATCTTTATAAATTGGACTGTTTTCGCAATGAGGCTCATTTGCACAGAAACGAGACAAATTAGCTCCAAACGTCTGCATGTTACCTCATTTAAATATGTGCTAACAGCACAGGAGCAGTGACTGAGCTCCAGCAGCTCTGCTTTGGCACTGAAGTGCTTTGAGCTAAACGTTAGCCTATGCTAACATGCTGATATTCAGGAGGTAATGTTTGTTTTTGTGTGTTAGCATGCTAGCATTAGCACTGAACCCAGCTGTGCGGCTATGGCTGATGGGAATGTCATTAGCTGCTGCAGGTAATTAGTCGTTTAAACTTTTGCCCTGCAGGTGGAGCTTTGCACATCCTACTTCCTTTCCTCCTTCGCTTGTTCCCTTCAGCTGTTTCTTAGTGAATTGTTTTCCTTTGTTCATTCCTTCCTTTGTTTCTTCTGTTGTTTATGCATTTGTTCTTTCTTTTCTCCCATCCTACTCTCACTCCTACAAGTGCTCCTTTCTCTCAACATTCACGCTCCTACATTTTTCGTCTATTTCCTGCAGTCATAAATAATGGATCCTCCAGCAGAGTCTGGATTGAGGCCTAACTCCGCAGTGAAGCTGTGTGATGGCAGGCAGTCTGTCAGTGCGGCTCAGCAGGGAGTCGCAGGACGGATCACTTTCTGCTGACTAATGGAGGATTTGGCTGCAGCCGGAGAACCTGAGGAAGCTTAGATCCCAGAGACACGCAGCATCCCTCCACACAGTGTAATGCCATTAAAACCAAACTAAACAAACAGCTTTGATGTGACGCAACAAGCTCCTGGCAGCCATGTTGGAGGTATGACAGTAAGTCGCAAAAATTTGGAACAAAGAGGCTAAATTTCAGATTATTTGCACGGAGCTTTAGAGTTGACATTGTGTTTGTTTAATAAAGTTTGTTATCAGCTGTAATTATGTTCTCCTTCTTTCCTTTCATATTAACTTTTTTAACAGATAAAATCAATATAATTCAGACCCCAAATTAATTATTGACTACACTAGCTGTGTAGCTAATGCACAGTCAACAAAAAAAATAAAAGTATTCACAGGCTACATCTTCTCAAGTTAGTTTTGAGACCATTACTGAAACAGAACTGAAGTACAACTAAAAGGCACATCACATGTTCTCGAGTGGTTGTTTAGATTTTCTTTCTCAGTTTTAGGCTTTAAATCCTACAAGACCCATTAATGGGAGAATAAAACAGATAAGAGGAAAACCAAGAAACGCCATCAGAAACTAAATACGTCGCCAACGCTGCTGAATTCATCAAACACTGACCCAGAATCTGAAAGTGAAGTGATTTAAACTGCTGAGTATTTTATATTTAATCATGGAGCCCCATAATTGGATATTTCTCACTGAAATGCACCTTGGGAAACGCAGTTGACTTAAAAGGGGCCCGTGGCTTTTTCACCTCTCCTGTCGCATTTCAATTTTTTTTATTATCTGGATTCTTTGCAGTCTTATGTAAATAAATAAAACAATTTATTTAGAACAATACCGCACTGATATCTCTGTTAAATATGAAGCTACATCCGTTTAGCTTAGCCTAGCATCATGCGACAAAGAGCCTTAAACCTGCAACCTCTCTAACATCCAGCAGGGGGCGACTCCTCTGGTTCTATAGAAGTTTATGAGAAAATGTTCCTACTTCTCAGTTGATTTATTCCCTCAGTAAACATTTTCCTGATGAGTTTATGTCTCAATCTGTAGTTTCAAGTCTTCTTCAACACAGCCTGATGTTCATTTAGTAAATTATGTCCCATTTAGAGTAAAATACAGGATAAAGCAGTGTATGCTTTAGGGCGGGACTACCTTGTGATTGACAGGTCGCTACCACGGTGTGGTCCATGTTTTCGTCTTACAACTTTAACCCTTTCACAGTTTGTATTTTCACTTCATCACAGTTCATTGTAACATTTTGTTTGCCTAAAAATGTTCAGCGTTCAGTTGCACTTCAGCTCTACCCTCTGTGTCACTTCGGGGTCCAAAAAACAAGATGGCCACAGCCACAAATTTACCAAACTATAGCATAAAGACTGTAAACAGCTGGCCTGTCTGGAGGTAACTAGAGAATCCATCATGTCAGCCTCTCGCATACTTGGAGTGAAATCAAAATGTTTTTGTCTTGAAAGATTTGCTCCTCAACACTGTGTGAAAGTTACTAAAATAAATATATTTTAGTGTGTTTTCACTCTGCAGAGGTTCTTTCGACTGTTTGGAAAATTTAAATGGTGCACCCATTAACTTTCACTGGTTCAACACTGGATATTAGAATAAAAGCAGATGAATGAGAAAGGGAGGAAAGGTGTCTTCCCATTGGAGGACACTGAAGTTGCCGTGGTGACTGACCTGCCGGTGTTGGGCCGCGATAGGCTGAGCCGCTCTATGACGGGCAGGTAGAGAGAGTCGGGCATCTTCTCACTGCGACACGCCTCGATGCTCAGATACTTGAATATGTGAACTTTACCTTTGATACAGATCTGAAAAAAGGAAAGAAAGATTAAAATGATTCGTCACCGCTGTTCAACAGTCGGTGTTCGGTCGGTGCACAGTTTCATATCAGCGCTCTATAAAATGATGACGCAGCGTATCGTTGGTATTAGAGATGCACATGTTGCACGATCCTTTGTTCCTACAGCTTAAGGTACTTTTTTTAATGCCACTTTTATTGGCATAATTTATTGTGCCGAGTTTGAAACACTTTCTGCACAAAATGCACGGCGCCTCTTCTTACGTAAATAAGAGCAGCATTCAGTAAACTGTTATAAATATGTGTGACCAAGACATTTTATCCTACTGCCCATGCCTTACAATATTTAAGACTTTTGAAAGATTGATTTAAGACATTTTAATATCAATCAATTCAATGACTATTAAGACTTTTTATGGATCCGCTGTAAATAACTTTTACTAAAAGTGTTCCACGTTACTGGACAAATAAAATCCCACTTCCTCTATTAGTTTTACTTTACCAGAAGAAAACTGGTGCAACATATAATTACAACAACACTCTTAATGTCATTTAATTTAATGTCTTCATCATTTCTTCTTCACACACGCTAAAGAACCTCCACACGATGTGCAGGTAGTGTGTGTGTGTGTGACGTTACTGTCGGTGCCGATGTATAAAAGTGATCGGTGCATCTCTACTTGATACCTTATCTGCTCGCTGTGCTGTGACACTGTTGTTATTGTGGGTTAAACTTCAGACCAGCAACAATGTATGGAAGAGACAAAACAGGAGGAAATGGAACAAATTGTGTGTGT
>CALSCE010000158.1:15769-29763 GCA_943593645.1 Bovichtus variegatus
CCTCTGAGATGTAGTGGAGTGGAGTAGAAATATAAAGTTGCATAAAATGGAAATACTCAAGTACACTTTTGAGGTACTTGTGCTTTACTTGAGTAGCAACAGAATCACACTGTATAGTTTGAAATCTGTGTGTGTGTGTGTGTGTGTGCGTTCCGTGGTGAGGTCACCACCATGAGACCAGTCCTCTGTCAGGGTAGTGATGACAGCCAAAAATAAACATCTTTGAGTTCAACCTCCCCTTCCAGACACACACACACACACACACACATAGACACACAGACACACAGACACACACAGACACACACACACACACACGCTGCCAGTCAGCTGTCGTGTCATGGTCGGGTGTTAAGCCCTGCGGTCCAGAGGGTGGGATACAGGGGATATATTATTAATTTGCTCCAATCCCCAACACCGAATGATCCTTTAATGAAAATAATCATCGTCACTTTTTGATAAACTGCTGATTCAACAGTCTGTAGTCAAAAGCTTTTATTATTGAAGACGTTTATATGCTTGCTCTGAGTGCGGGGTGCGTCTGGTTGTGTGTCACTGAATCCAATTGAGGAAGTGTTTTGGAACTTGATTGGCTTCTAAGCTCGACGAAATCCTCTTTAATACATGTTTTTAATTGCAGGAGGGTTTATCACCTTTTCGTTAGTGTTTACGTAACCCTATCTGATAAGAATACAGAATCACAAGAATCAGGCACACGTACACACACATGAAGAGAAACCAATTTATTACTTAATACAGAAGCTAAAAAGACAGACAATCCATAACTTCAAAATATATATATTTTAAAAAGTATTTAATTAATTAATAGTGTTAATATCTTTCTAAAATGATGGCCTTTCATAATGTTTAGTAAAATAAGGAAACAGGTCACCACTTCTCTGTTAAAGATTATCAAATAACTTATTGTTTTAGCACATTCGGCTTTATAAAAAGTAAAACAATCAAGCGATGGGAGATGCAGTGAATTACAAGGAGAACAGTTATCATGGTCAATAAAAGCTCCTTACATTTCATTTACAAATCCAATTATTACATCTAATTATTTATTGCAACTTCCTTCTTCCCTCAGATGTTTACGGTGAAAAAAAGGTGACAGAAAGCGGCTTAACACCAACCATACAGGGTTTACATACCACCAGGGGCCTCAATGAAATATGTTAACTCAATAGTGACGCTGTGTGGCAGAACAATGATAACACACCTGCCTCATCTTCAGTTTCTGTTGACCAATCAACTATTGATAACTAACCGATCATTGATGCAGATGGTGCAATTAAGATCTAGCAGTTTGCTATTTGTTATCCCTAGACATGATCAGCAATGGTCTATATACATATATCTGGTATACACAGGCAGCTTTACAGGGTGCTGTGTGTGTGCAGGCAGGGTGCTGTGTGTGTGCAGGCACGGTGCTGTGTGTGTGCAGGCATGGTGTTGTGTGTGTGCAGGCATGGTGCTGTGTGTGTGTGCAGGCAGGGTGCTGTGTGTGTGTGCAGGCAGGGTGCTGTGTGTGTGTGCAGGCAGGGTGCTGTGTGTGTGCAGGCAGGGTGCTGTGTGTGTGCAGGCAGGATGGTGTGTACAGCAGTGGCATTTTCATGAACAACAACATTAAAAACGTCAAATGTTAGATGCTGGAGATAGAATAAACTAAATCTTAAATGAACCAGAAATGAACTTTTTGAATTTTTGATTCTTTGTATGTAGACATGAAAACTTGAGAAATGTCTACTACTTCACAGCCTAGTTCTATTTCACTGCACTTTGCAAGCAAATATTGTACTTTTTACTCCAGTAGTTAGTAGTTAGTTTGCAGATTCAGACTGTAACGTACACCAATTTCCCCCTTCTGACCCTGATTCAATATAAAACATGAATCAACTAAAGAATTATGCTTTATTATTATAGATTAAGCTACTCAACAGTAAGTAGTTTACATTATATTCACCTTTATCAACTGCAACAATAATTGTAATCCTGGGATAGTATAGATATTATTCTGACTTGGGCCATTCTGCATGATAGCCTATTGATGTGCTTTTATTTTTTTTTATGAATTAAAATATTGAATGCATGGACTTCTAAGCAACAGTTTGTTTTTGTTTTTTGTTTAGTTTGAGTAAAAGATGAGTACTTCTTCCTCCACTGCCTATCGATCATTTTAGAGAATCAGCAGTAGTCTTCAAATGCTTTTATTCTGAAAGTTTGACACCAAAACAGGAAGTCTCCGCGAGCACGACTTCATGCGATGTCCCTGCCTGCTAACAGCCCGAAGATGAGGTAGAACACATCAAGGACGTAAGAAATGCACAATTAACGGAAGGTATGCGACAAGACACGTTGTTTTAAAGCTCCGGAGCGAAACTCTGCTTATTTACAGTCGCTGCACTCGGTGTTTTGTCGTCTTTAACGTGTGTTTATACCCGGGCCGTCCCGAAGAATTATGCTAGCGCTTGCTAGCATGTCCGACGATGCTAGCAATGCTAGCGCTTGCTAGCATGCTAGGAGCGTGACGGACTAGTTGAGTCATTTTAGCGCTCTGTGGCTCGCGGCCAGTCCGTGTTGGACGTCGGACAGTAAACACAAACAACATTTAGGAGGTTTTTCCTCTTGTTGTTGTTTTACTGATGTTGATGATGTTAAACGTGGATCTAGACAGCCTGGACGTCATTAACGGTCGGGCTCCGGCCTGCACTACGATGCAGGATTTGGAGGTCAGCGAGGTAATCGGGACGAACCCTGCTGGGTTTTCTTGTCCGACGACGTTGGTTCCCTTTTTTAAACCGGGTTAGATCGCCTTGGTCACTAATGCTGCACAGAGTCATGTCGAGATAAGAGATCAACGTTAGGTGACCAATCACAGCTCGGGTGGGCGGATCTTAAGACAAGTTTACACAAATACTAATAAGTTTTATTGCATTGCATGTTATTTAGAGATGGAAGTGAGTGAACTACAGGGACAGTCCCCATGGAGCAACAAGTGCCTTGCTCAGGGGCACAATGGTGGCAGCCCCATGTATTGAACTCACAACCAGTAGACCACCACCCCTATAGGGTATGCAAAGTCTTAATCCAGGCTAAAGCAACACAGTTAAATCTGCCAAATGCAGGAAGACGAGCTGGTAAAACATATCTGACTGAATGTTTAAGTGACCAGGCTTATAATATCACTGCCCCATAAAGGGTGCGTGTATCTGATTATAAATACATGTCTGTATTCCGTTAAATTAATATGTTGCTTAGATTCAGTCTATGTTCAGTCTTTTATTTATTTTTTCAGCTGCAACCCCTGGTGGTGTGAAACGGACTTGGAAGCAAAGCAAAGTAAATATAAGGACATAATCCAAAGCGGTATATAGGTTTACGTTCATATCTAATATACACACAAAGCATACATAAAAGTGCCCGGAGCAAAGTACCACAAGGCAATGCATTCAGTCTGCGGGACTGTCTGCACGACTCCGACGTGTCGCACTTATATCAAATCATACCCAATATATTCACTCATCTGTGTAGTTATTTTATTTATATATATATATATATATATATATATATAATCATGTGCTTACAGTCGCACAGATTGTAATGGAGGCCTATGCTGTGGGTGATTATTTTATATATATATATATATATAAAAATGTATTTGCTCCCAAGTAGCAGCTGAAAGAATAGGACTAAAGTATCATGTATCAAGTATTCATGTCATAATTTCCCCAAGAGGATGAATAAAGTAAAATATATTTTATTCGACTACATTTAATACAACACCTTCATTTAATGGAATACTCAATGTAATTACAGCCAGATCTACTCGTGTCTTAGATGTGGCGATATCATATAGCTATTCATTTACACATTCACAGTCTGAGATTTATTTGCCAGCTGTCCTTAATTTGCCAGTTTAAACTGTTACTTTTAGCCTGGATTCTGTGTTTAACTTCTTCGTATTTGTCTAATATTGTAGTTGGCTCTTCATTTGTGAAATATGACGCTCTGCTGTCAGTACACTTGACCACGTTTGTGATTGGTTCATACGGTACAAACCCCGCCCCTTTAATGCGATCAGCGCTCATAGCCAGACTGAGAAACCCTGGGTTCACTTACCGAGTTGATAACACCGCCGTAGCACCGCTGAGCAGGTTAGTCAAGCTAGACAACACAAAGATATCCTGGGTATGTTGAACTCGTAGTACAGGCCTCTGATTTAACTCTTAAGTCATGAACGTCTGTCTGCATTGTTCTAAGTGTTGTGTTGATGTGACGCACCTGAAAAAAGGTTACACTTAACAACCCAAACAAGTTTGTCTTCGTCCTGGTTACAGTCTGGAAGCTTTGACATGAAGTGATTAAGGACTATATATTTGAAGATGTATTGTGTGGTGTCTCTGTTCGCCTTCTTCCGTACTTTCACTTGCTATTTTAAATGCATAAGTGGGTTCACACACTGACAAGTATGGTAAAATGCAGTGTACTTTGATGGTGTACTCATAACATTTAAAAAGTTGAGTATGGAACGCTGGACAATTGTCACCAAGCCCCCAGGAAGTGCACCAGGCTTTGAAGAAAATTTACGTGGTGGACAAACCGTGGAATTACAATTTACGTGTCAGTCACACGAGGCCATGGGGCTCAAAAATACTTTTTCCCTTTGACTTACATCGGGAAAGGGACGTCTGTAAATCAGCACATAATAATAGATTAAAAAAAGTAAATCAACTTTCCAATACGAACACTTGAATAGCCCTTGTTTAAATCATGAGGTCCTAAAAGTTGCAGAATGCGCTTATAGCTGAATCCAGAGTTATTTTCCATTCATGTGACTTAGCCAAGACCGGCCGCGATGAATCGGCTGGGAGGTGGGGTTCAAGGAGCACGCGATGTGCGCATGCTCTATGGGCCCCACGGATGCGAAAGAATGCTGAAAGTTCCGGGTCATTTTTTACTCAATGTCCAGCAATTTTGGCTTCATGCGTCACTGAGCAACTTTCATAGGAATGAACGGGGCCCCGGCTCCAACGCTGTATCCAGTTCTTTTAATACATGCTTGTCACCCTCAATGGTCGCCATCTTTGTAGCGGAAGCAACAAACATGGCGTCACTGCACTTTAAAATTTTGTGAGCAAACAAGCTGCCAGATATTTTGACGGCAAAAAATGTTTGTGGTAATTCTCCGTCCGATTGCAATTTACCATTAAGAAGAAAGCGGTCAAATGTCACGATTGATAGTAGTTGGGTAAATTTCCAGTTTTGTTAGTACAACTGGTATTGCATTAATAACAAATTTGCCAACGTGATTAACATAACATTGTTTGTTTATAAAGGGACCAATGGAAAGATATTAAATATCAGAATAGGTGGGAGGATACGTAAGACACACAATGTGTTTGTTTACTAGAAAGTTCATGTGTCTTTTGGAAACCAAATGGTTATATATATATATATATATAAAACCATTGCAATATGTTTGCAAGAAAAGTGTTTCTCTGTGTAATTGAATAAAGGTGGAGGTGCAGCAGTCTTTTGGAACGGTGATTCCATCTGTATTCAATTTGTTACACTATCTCATCATACTGGAAGTTCAATCCTATTTAGACATTCACTACCAGCATTCAGCGCAGTGTTTTCAGGCTCATCAAAATCTCTTTTTCCACCAGAGATGAGCATGGAAAGGAAATAAATTAGTTTGTGTCTGTTCTTGGTATTTCCCATTAACAGCTCTTTATCTGTGCTTTGTTGCCTTTGCCTCCTCTGTTCTTTTTTGTTAGTTAAGACCTGAAAGTAAAATTGACGAATTGAATGTGTTCCCGACAGTACCAGAGTGGACGCCACAAGACAAGACCATCCAGATGAAGGAGTTTACCCATCCAAGAAGCTGAAATCCAGTCCCATTCAATAACCCCTTCCTTTTGTTTTTTAACTTTTCAGCTTTGCATTGCTATCGGAGCGTTGTGCCCCTTCTCCTGCTCCAGGGCCCTTAACGAGCCCCCTACTTGGTGGGCTCCCAGGGAGTGCACTCCTGATTGGCCAGCAGGCTGCCTCCTTGCTGCTGGCTCAACTGAAAGCCCAGCTAGCACTGACGCAGATAAACAACGCTCTCACTGTTGGCAGCCGAGCGGCGAACTTGTCAGCCAACTCCAACACACTTGCTCCCTACATACCCACAACACCCCCCTCCCCTACTGCTGCGGCCATCAATCTCCTTAACCTTCTGAAGATCGCAAACACCATGTCCCATCCCCTGTATAACCCCTATGCCACTGGGAACCAAGGTTCGTCCATGGGGCAGTATGGACTCTCCAGTATGCAGGCAGAGAGGGACCCTCGGAGGACATCTTCACACCTTGGACCAGGGTCCGGCTTCAGCTCTGCTGGAGCTTCTTCTGCGACTCCTACCAACTCTGGGGGAATGCTACCGTCGCTGCCGTCTCAGACGGTGAGCTACAGGCCCGAACAGAGTAGAGCCATACTCGATGAGAACATAGAGAGGTCTATAGACATGCATATTAGCAGAGCCAGAGAGGAGGTGAGGCTTCTTGGCAAACCAATGCATCAACCTATAGACCAGGGCACTGACTTTACCAGCACACAAAGGGATGAGTTTCTCGCCTCAGGCAGAGGGATGGCCTCATACCCAATGTCCTCAACTTCTGCCTCTCTAGGAAATAGACACTTGGGCATTGAAAGTGGCAGTAGCTCCTTGGACTGGTCGTCTAACTACAAAAGGCCTACTGCTGAATTTTATTCACCATCTACTTCGTCTACCTATGCAAGCGGTGATAACAGTAGGTTTAATGCCTCCAGTGAAAGGGAACATGATATACCGTCGATTCCAGGGTTAGGTGATTTTGACTATCCAGTGCCAGACCAATCTCCGGCCTCTACAGAGTCCGGTCGACCCAAGTACACTTCTGAATCAGCTTCTAACATCCTTGTGCACTTTGGACTTGAAAAAGAGGACTTGGAACATCTCATCTCCTACCCTGAAGACCAGATCACCCCCACTAACCTGCCGTTCATCTTGCGGCAAATCCGCATTGAGAAGACCAAGAGAGCTACAACTGCAACTCAGTCAAAAGCCCAACCCCCCAGAGCTGTGAGTGGAATGAACAGTAACAGTTTGAGTAGTTCTGGAGGGCCAAGGATGCGCCAGGAGGAAATGTCAGCAACTGTTCTCCAGCAAAGTAAAGTGATTGACTATGGACATACTGGCAAATATACTGGAGGGGTTGGGGATGAGATGGGAAGGAACAGTGGCAGTAGATCAAACAGCGGTAGTAGTGGAAGTATGTTGCTAATGGCCACTTACGATAGTAACAGACTCGGTCGAGAACCACTGCAAAAAAATACAACAGAGATGAAAAGCAGTGCCATCGGTTCATCTTGTGACCAGACGAGTTCTGTTTCCAGTCTCAGCTCTTCGTACAGTTCAATACTGAGCTCTGTGGCTCCCCCAGGCAATGAGCAGACCCCACCAAACCAGACTGCTCAAACACTCCTCAGCTCTTTCTCTCTGCCGAAGAAAGACACAGACATCAGAGCTCTCAAGCTTGACGCGCATAAACCCATTGCTTTGAAAGAACCACAGGCAGATCGGCAGACGACGTCAAAAACCCAACCACCCTCCACTCTGTACCATGGTGTACATCCCATCCGACCTGGCCTTGTGCTCATTGGCAGTAAAGAAGCCAGTGGCACTAAGGATCAGAGTAAAACTCAAGGACAAGGGTCAACATTTGCTGAGCAGATGAAAAGTCAGCAGTCACAGCAAATGCCACTTCAGCAGATGCAGAAGCAGCCGATGCATCATCAACAGAAGCCGCAGCAGCCAGTAACCCAGATGGTGCAAGTGATGTGGCCTCCAGTTTTTTCCGCTGCAAAACCCTTCCCACCTGCTTCTCACATCCCCAGCATCACCAGTGTCAGGCAACGTCCTCGCTCCACCGTTCTTCCTCCAGATGTACCTCAGTCAATCCCAGGCCTGATGAGCCTCATTCAGCTGAGGCAGCCAGCTTCCAACACGCGGCCTCCGGCAAAGCGGGAAGTCCCCAAGGGTCTGCCAACTGCGGACTTGATGCATGACTATGCAGCGGCTACGCCAAGAATCTTTCCACATACCTGTTGTCTGTGTAACAAAGAGTGTACCCTTATGAAGGTGAGTGGAAGTCTGCACTCTGTTCTCTTTCCCTTTTATGGACGTTGTGAGTTGTATGCATCAATATCCGAAATGTTTGTGTTTCTGATTTCAAAATTTTAATTGTTACATTTTTTATGTTGTGAAGAGGGGCTGAAGGGTAGTGTGATACTTTGAAGCCTATTTGAAAAGATTTATGTAAAATATTGTTTGAACTTACTCTAGCAATGACTATGAAATGCTTGTGAGAACACCACCACCACAGACTAAATATTTTGTACCAAAATGCTTCACGGATGCCAGTCGCATCTAGATATTTATTATTATCTTTACATTTTTAATTGACATTATGTTATTGACTTAAAACTGTTAGTTACCATTGTCTAGTTTAGACAGATGAGGGTCAAAGTCAGTGACGTAACAGTCATTTTCAGATTTATAGGAGCTTATCAATGTTGCATAATGTGATATAAAATGATATGTGACCAACTTCTGAGACGGTTGTTGAAAATGGAACCAAGGACTTGGAAGACGCGACGAGGAAGAGTCTGAAGAACGAGTGCATGATGGCAGATGGCCGTTTTCCCTTTCTGTCTTTGGGCTTTTTTTGGCTTTTGTCCCATGGTTGTATAGTCAGTTTGAATTTTTAAAACCCGTTGTTAGTGAATATATAATTTGTATTTTTTATTCTTACTATTGGACCCATCAGTAATGCATTGTGTAACTTTAATTCATTTAACAGTAGGTATTAATCCTTTTTTTTTGTAATACTGGCTATTGTTACAAACCAAAGCTGTGTCCCAAAAAGGAATTCCAATTACTGCTACAAATATCATAAACACACAAAGTCCCCTGCATCATACTTCATGAACCACACAAAAAGCACCACATTTCACATGTTTCCTAATAAAAAAGACGACCCGCCAGCCTCCTCGCCCCAGTTTCCACGTCTGCCTGCGTACTTCAGATGTCTCGGCTGTTTTTGTCCTGAGCCATACCTGATGGAGATCTGTGCTGAGACGACCTTCATCAAACCTCCGGAAACATTCTGATGCCACACAAGACCGAAGAACCAGACGTCACACATCAAGAAACCACGAAGAAGAAATCTTTGTGTTGGTTGTTTGTTACTAGTACTCCTGTATCTGTTTATATTTCATGATGAATTGTTGCCCCTCGAGCTCAATTATAAAGAAAAGTGTTGCCAAAGTAAGTAGGATTTAATGTCCTTAATAGTTTTGTATGTTAATGTTTTCACGTTTATTCCTCACTACTCTTCATCATTCAATCATTTAAACACTTTAAATCTTTTTATTTACTGTTGGCTGATGTCTCAGTGTCGCTCTGGGGCTCGAGATTGTTCCTGTTTTCCGGATGACTACCTTCACTGAAGATTTAAAGAAACCCCTTTTTATTTTTTTTATTTTTTTTTTATTGCGTTTCTTTAGAATTGCTCTTAACATCAACACTTACCAACAAAAACTGTGGCGTCCACACGAGCGGAGAAATGGAATTTGAACTTTTGAGTCAACAGACTTACGACAAGGGACAAAGTTTGAAGATCGAAGGAACTGTTTCTGTCGTCTCTCTGAGGCTCCTGTAATGCTCAATAAAAGATATCTGTTGTCAGACAATCGCAACAAAGACAGTTGTAATGCAGAAGCTGATGGATGAGAGGGATGGATGGTGATGAGTTCTATCTAAACCATGTGTGCTTGTTGTTCTGACTGCTAGGATTGGATCTCCCACCAAAACACCACCCTTCACCTTGAGAACTGCACACTCCTCCGAAAACGGTCAGTCTGTTTTCTTTTAGAGATTTATTTGAGTTGTTTTTTTGATATTCATGCATGGGGTGCATCCCATGTCTCTTAACGTCAAACGTGGCTGCAAGTTAACGCATGTTTCATAAAACGTCAAGGTTAGATTTCAAAGCAGAAAATGACATGAGGGAATGGGAGCGAACACTTGCACTGAACTGTTTCTGCGCCATCCCGTTCAAGTTGTAGTCGGGATGTAGGGGTGGAGTAATTAACCTCCGCTTTCAGCTCAGCGTCTTCCGTGAAGGATGCCCTTGTGTATCCTCGCTCATGGCTGCTCAGAGATCTCTCCTCCGTCCTCGCTCTTCACAGCAGAAACTTGAGCTTTTATTAGACGGCCTTCAAGATGACGGACCAGAAATATTTGAAGAAATATCAAATAAGAGACGTGGGATGCAGCCTTAGTTTACAGACCCTTTACAATTCCTTGATTCCCTTTGACTCCAGAAGCATCACCCGAATACAACTGATGTATGAATGCCCAGCTCACCGCAGGAAGCTTTGGCTTCTGTTGTGAATACGTGGCCTCTTTGCTGTTTTAATGTGCGTGTTTGAATTGTTCCTTTTCCACAGATTCCCAGCGTGGGATGGGGAGATAGCGCTCAGGTAAATATAATAAGCTGGGCAGACGCTGTGACTTTATGTCTGGTGTTAACGCACACTACACATTTTAATTCCATCACACATCGGTCTTACTGAGGTGGAGGTCTCGGGGTCAGGCATCTGGCCTTCCAAGAACACCAGAAGGTTGTGAGTTCAATACCAGGGGTGTGTTTTCGCTGCTTTGGATAAGAACGTCTGCCAAAATGACAAATATTACAAATAATATAAAGCCACATACATGCTGATTTGCAAAGTTTCCTTTCCTATTTTTCTTTGTGCTTTTCTCATCCATTGATCTCTTCAGTTCTGCAGGTAAAGATGGCCAGCCCTCGCCTTCAGCCTCTTTACACACTTCGCAGCATCGCCAGAAAGCCAGGCATGGAAGCCGCTCGCCCAGCCCCCGACGCCACCATGCCTCAGAGAGTAAACGGGAGAAACGCAGTAGCCCAACACATTCCCCACACAGCTCCAGTTACACTCGCAGGTCTGTAACAAACGTTCGGATATCAGCAATAACTTGTGTGAACAGAAGACATTCTCACTGCCAAATTGTGAAATTATCAAATGTGTTCCTATAGAACATTAAGAAATCTGCATCAACGTCAGCGTTTGAATCTCTTTGGATGTGTCAGTCACCTCTTGAGAAATCCAGACCTGCTGTGAAATGTTATTTTTAAATTACAATTAGATTCCATCTGTGCTTTCGTCAGGTCCCGATCTCGTTCTTCTTCCCCATGGTATGATCGCCCTTCTTCCTCCCGCTTTCGATCCCGTTCACGGAGCAGTGAGAGACGGTCGTCGCCGAGGAGAGACAAGAAATTGTCCTCGCCAAGGACCAGAGACGATAGACGATCGTCTCCAAGGAGGAGCCGTGAGAGACGATCTTCTCCAAGGTGGAGTGACGATAGGCGATCGCCACCAAGGAGGAGTGATCAAAGACGATTACTCCAACGAAAGAAGTCGAGCAATGCCGAAAGCCTGGCTAAGAAACTCATGGAAACAACAGGTTTGAGAAATTGCACACATTTTATAGACTTAATACCATGTTTAAAGACTCATTTTGTGTCAAAAGTAAGCTGAAAGCACAAAGTACAAGCAAACCCTACCAATACAACAGTTTATTTCTCTTTGTTTTTAATACATAATTTTTTTAATATAATATATGCGAGGAAAACTTTGCCATTTTGCGACATGCCCTGAATCCCTTTAACTTCACTTTAACTTTGGTTTATTTGAAGTGCACATTACCCAGAGAGCCTCTGTACACTTTACAAAAACAACAGACATACACACATACTGTACAAATGCACTCGCGTCATAATGTTAATATGACAACAAAGTGGAGGTTAGTAACTTTAAAAACAAAGGTGATAAAGTACAACTGCACAGTGATTTGACTTCCCGTAATGCAATATTTCAAAGTATCAACAGAGCTTGCCTCCTGAATGTGCAGTGGGAAATAATTCCAGAGAAGTGGAGATTGCCGGGCAAAGCTCGGCCATGAGAACAGTTCTTTTTAAAACGAGGATGGTTAAGTAACCGGGATCAAGGGAACGTAAAGGGTGTGATGGAGTGTATCAGAAATCCTTTATTAGTCCCACAGCGGGGAAATTTACATGGTCACAGCAGAAAGGTAAAAAGATATGTGACGGAGCTCGGCCATGTCAAGCCTTAGAGGTAAGAAAGGATTTTGGGCAGCAAGTAAACATCAAACAAGAGTGGCCCGAGTATTGATCCCTGTGGAACACCGTATTTGACCTTAGACCTGGAAGACATTGTATTATTGTATGCAACGCTTTGTGTTTTGTTACTTAAGTAAGAGTAGAACCAAGAAACTGCCTTGAGACCAATGAGGCCAAAACGCAACAATTTGATCTGATAATCTTTTCGTCTTCGTCCCTCTAGCTGTCCAGTCTCTGTCGAAACATTCCGACCTGGAGGCTGTGGTTAAAACTCTGGCTCCTGCCTTGCTGGCCGAGCTAGCCAAGATGAAGTCCTCGTCGTCGTCGTCATCATCATACTCTTCCTCGTCCGTAGAAGGAAATCCCTCCTCGTCTTCTAATGCCAAGAAGGAGTTGACTAAAAATCCTTCTAAAGCAAAGCCCAGCCTGCAGAAGAGCGTGGCAGGCTCTTCCATACAGACTAAGGTTGGTGTTTGTGTGTAATTTACCAGGGAAATTTGGCAACAAACTGGTGTTTGTATCTCATTACTTTCTTTACCTTATCCACATAATGCTTTGATCAAAGACATAATCAGAAAATTATGCTTTATTTGCTACATACGAAGAAAAAAATGATGTTGCCTGAAATTACAGATGCCATAAGATTAGATTTTCTCTATCTAACTATATTTAAAGGACAACCCGTTTCATTTGGTCTTATTTAGTTTTTCTCTCTTTTTGCTCAGGCTGGTAAAGCTTCACCTCCAACCATGGTGAAACTAGAAGCGATTCCTAATTATGTCTCTTACAATAACGTGGCGGTTGCTGTGGAGCAGTTTGGAAAAACAAAGTCTGTTGTACTGTATCGGTCTAGACACGAGGTATGTATAGCCATTGTCTTCTAATGCTTTACATTTTCATAATAAGCAAAATATAGGGTTGTTATCTAAGTTTTCATTTGGCAATCTGTTGCTTTTTTCCAAAGTATCTCTAACATTAAATAAGGAATAAAGCCCCGAAACCATCTGCACAGTGTGTATGTAGGCCTAGCAACAAGAGCTGTCAACGTGTTGTGTGAATGTAGTGAATAGATGGTTGCGACGGTTGTAGTTGTGTAAGAATATGCTATTGTGTATGTGCACATGTAGGCAATGGTGTGTTTCGAAAAAGAGGAGGACGCAAAGAAATTAAAGAGCTTGACGACCCTCGAGGTGAAAGGAATGTCAATCACTGTCGTCAGCGAAAAGGTATTACACTCCTCTGTCCCTGGGAAATGTATATTTTAACATTTGTCTGCTGTAAAGTAGAAACACTGTCAATTATCAGATTACTCAAATCTCAATTTGCTTGTTTGCAGGAGACTGTTTCTGAGGAACAAAAGAAACCTCTTAAGAAGTAAGATCTCTGTTTCACACAGACATATTTTTAACAGCGATCATGTTGTTTTGGTCAATAGATCACTATAAATATTCAGCTGCTGCCTAAAAATTTTTGTCCTCGGTGGGAGAAAAGAATGTGACTTTTGGGGAATTTATCAAATGATGTGCGATGTTTATGTGGACGGGATAGAATAAGTCATCCCAGGAATTCAATATATAGTGAATATAATATATAGAGTATTTCTACACAGTAGTATTATAACATTTACTGAAGTAAAAGATTTGAGTACTTCGTCCACCTCTGGTGTTTTCTATATATGTTTATATATATATATGTTTATATATATATATATGTTTATATATATATATATATATATATATATAT
>CALSCE010000158.1:30163-45693 GCA_943593645.1 Bovichtus variegatus
TATATATATATATATATATATATATATTTATATATTTATATATTTATATATTTATATATATATATTTATATATTTATATATATTTATATATTTATATATATATATATATATATATAGTGACTAACATGTAAAAAACCTTGTTTTTCATTTGTCCATTTTCTCCTGCTTGACCCATGTAACTCTTTTGTTGACAGAAAACCTGACACTGCCAGTGTCCACACACCTCAAGCCTCCACGGGGCTTGTCCCTTCACCTATCGAGCCTCCGCTTGAAGCAGCTAAAAAGCCTTTTTCTTTACCTTCTGGAGCCAAAAAATCTGCAACAGGCAAGCTTACCAATCAGAAGAGTGCACCTAAAGGTTTAGTTAAAGACCTAACGACTGCCAATAAAGCAAAGGTCTTGGTTTCCAAAGCCAAAAACATCTCAACCAAGCAGATAACTAAAATGGTAAAAACAGGAAAGGGAGTTGTGAGAAAGGCTTTGGTAAAGCAAAAAACGTCCTCAGGATCCAAGTCCACAGCTCCAGAAAATCAGCCTAATGTAGAAAATTCCAAGCCTAAAGAATCTGAAACTAAAGAAGAAGAAGCTGTGCCGAAAGAAGTTGTTGAAAAAGCCACTGTGACGGTTGTTGAACCGAAGCATCAGGCAGAAATTGACGAAGCTAATGTCGCCGAAGATGCTGAACCGATGAAGATTGAGGAAATGGGAGTTGAAGTGGCAGAGCCCATGGAAGTTGTAAGTTGTGCTGAGGGCCAAGGAGAAAAACCAACAACTACAGAGACTGTGACAGAAAATTCAGCCGACAAATCCTGTGAGAATCAACCAGCAAACAGTCCAGTGGAGACCCAGGCAACAGAGACCTCTGTCAAAACGTTACCGCAAAGCTCTTCGTCAAAACCAAAGTCCACTGCACTGGAAGAACCGGAGACCAAGACAGAGGCTTCACACATGCAACAGCAGGCTGCAGGAAGCTCAACTGAAGACGCTGTGGAGGCAAAGTTGCCAGGAGGAAGCGTGGAAACAATGCAAAAAGGTATGTTGGAAACCTTTGGATGGATGGAGAAGTTAAAGGTTAAATGTGTAGTTCTGAGCCACCTGCTCCAAAGAAATAGGGGGCAGTATTTAGAGTCACCTCTAAACTGGCTCCATACAATCTCTTAATGTTTATATTTTAGTTGTAGTAGTTTGGCATATTAACCGGGGCTGTAGTCCGTGTAACGTTGCGTTAGTTTGTTTGTGGGACTAAATCCAAAGTGGCAGAAACTAGAAAACCACCGGCATATTCGTCTCGTCTTCCCGGTGGCGGAGACCTGTGAAACGGCAGCAACATGGAGTCTGCAGGTCCCCGGTGCTGAGGCTGAACTCCAGCTAACGGCTAACTGAAGCTACGCCGTTTCCCGGGGCTGCGACAGATATACACTCAGAGAAACAGCCTCCCGGCAGCTGGGAGACGCAGTGAGGTGGTGCGGGCGGGTTTCTCATTTCTGCCACTTTGAATGTAATCCAATAAACAAACTATAAAACGCACACATGTACGTACACTGCCTGCAGGCCTATTATTACAAACCTATTATTATTCAATCCCACAGAACTTTATTTTCAAGTACAGTTAATCCTGTACCTCATTTGCACAGTCAACCTTGCAATCAATTTAAATTAAGGGCACAGTGTGTAGGATTTGGTGGCATCTAGTGTTTTTTTTGTCGAAACTGAAATTAGGCTGTGGGTCACGGGTTAAAAGATTTCTTTTTGGTGTCGACATGGATTCAACAAGTATACGTAAAGGAGGAAAGGAGAGAGGATGATCCTGCAGACATTCATCATTTAATTAAATGTATTTGATCTTTTGAAGATTCTGTGACGGAAGTGAAGACACAAACTGATGCAGCATCAGCCAAGAAAGCCTCCAAAGGTCCCGCTACCAGTTTGACTGTTGGGGAGATGATAGAAAAGCACCTGCATCTATCCCTAATACGTAAGAATTCCTAGAAAATCTCTGCATGTGATCAGAATTTTACCGTCTTTCTCTCTCTTTTTTTTTTTGTTTTACATTTTCTTTCTCTCTTTCACAGCACGCTTCAAGGTGAAAACCTGGAATGGGCCGAGGGTAGGTTTCCTCAAATCACGTGTATAATGTACTGCAGTTTTTGCACATGTAGTTTTTCTAAGGATGTATATTAAACTACAGTATTCGACGGGTCTTATTATATAAAAGTCCATCATGGCAAAAAATCTCAAATGATCTAATTTTAAATTTTTGCCCTCAGATGATGCAAAAATAAGCATTAAAATGCACAAAAAATTGGCAACACACCAAATCTATAGATGAGCCGCAGCCGAGCCTCGCTGCTAACGGTCCATGTGTCTTTTGTACAGTACGGGTCCAACAGCGTTATTTTCCAACTCTTTCTCATACAGTTCACTCACAACTCCAAACAAAGCGCTGGCTGTTAGCACTAACGCATCACATTTATGTGTTGATAGTAAGACATCTAACAAAAGGTTTACAGACGCTTTAAAGGCTGTTGATGATTGCACGTGTCTTAATCTTTATTTATAAACCAACCTGAACCGTTACTTCCTCTAACTATTTCCCCTCTCCCTTTTGTTTTCCTTCATGTTTCCAGTTTATTTCACTTGGTCAGAGGCATTTGCTCATCACAAACCTGCCGAAGTTTTACGATGGCTGCTACACAGAGAATGACCTCATCAAACTGCTCACGCCGTTTGGGTTTCAAAATAAAGATCACAGCATCTATGTTGTTCCTCAGACACGCATGGTAGGTACCGGCTTATAAATCTGTTTGGTTTATTTATCTCATGTTTTATTCTTTGATCAGATTCTGAGAACTCCTTTGGATAATTTATCATGATATTTTGCATACTGATTGTTACATATGCACTATTGGTGCCTATATGAGACTGATTTAAACAACACAACAGATGTGAAATGCTCTTGAAAAAGTACTCGAACAAAGTGAATAAAATCGTAATCCATTTTTTTCTCTGGTTTTGCGCTCAGGCCTTCGTCTTGCTACCGAAAGTGGAAAATGTGCTCAACATAATGAAAACCTCCCTAAGCAGCAGCTTTACTTTGAAAGGGTCTAAACTCGTCTTCCATGCCATAGCCAGCGGAATTACAATGACTGCGGTAAGCATGTGGACAACACGTTTTTATTAACTGATACTTATTAGAGCTGTGGTAATTTTACGATTCTAAGATGCGATCGTGGACGATTTAGCATCGATGCAGTGACAAAACATAGTTGGGACTTTGGAAACAGTGTTTCCCCCCTCATTGCCATGGGCCTCGGCCCGCTACCTCCTGAAAGAAAGACGCGAAGTGTTTTTGTGGGCGTGGGGCGTGGACAGAATCAGGGAATCGGTCAAAGCCGCCGCTGATTGCCCTGCAGAGGATGACCGCCGCAGACGACCCAGAGGCATATCTCCACATCTTCGAGGGCACTATGGTGGCGTGTGGGTGGCCGTAGGAGAAGTGGGTGGTGCGCTTGCTGCCCCTGCTCTCCAGGCGAACACAGCTGGCCACACACAGTCTGCCAGCGTCCTCCGGACATGTCTGCGACCAGCTCAGGACGGTCATCCTGGACCAGAGAGACACCGCCGCCGGTTCAGACGCTTTCCCTTTGAGGACGCTGGCCGCCCCTTCTCCTACGCGCTGCTCCTGGCTGCGGCTACTTCCTCGACGCCACATGCCCCCGGCCACCCACCCACACACACAGCACTGCTCGTTAGCGCAGCCGTCATCCCCTACTAACCCTCCACCTGGTTTTTTGTCTCTCCCCAGGGCCCATTCTGCGTCTCTGCTCGCCCAACACCACGGGGGGCTCATCGGAGGCAAAGGAAGGATTGCTGGTGGTGTGGGCAGCCTGGCCACTTTCAACATGAGTGTGTGGTCCAGGTTGCGGAGACGCCAGCCGGTCCAAAAGGGATGCACCGTATACCGGTATGTATACAGGGGGGTACCCACCACGCTCTGCTCGTTGTTATCAAACTATGACCCACCAGCGCTTTGCTAGAACCATCGTGTGTGAGAGTAAGGTGTGTTCATATTCACCAGTATCCGCAGGTGACTCATTTATTTTGGAGTTGGTACTCGCCTTATGCACGTAATGTAGAAAATCTGCCTTTTAGTTTGCCTGAAAAGGCCAAGACTGTCCCCATTAAACTGTTTGTCTCTACCAAACCTCCTTTTGTGTCTGCGTGAGAGCAGGACTCTCACAATCCTATTTACCTCCTTTATGTGCAAACTATTAACACTGCCTATTCTGATGTTTCTGTTTTAGCTCGGGTTTTATAAGTCGCTGATGAACCTGATCAGTTTTGTAAGTAATACACACACACACACACACACACACAGACACTTATTTCCTGCTCATTCATAAAAAGCTTTAAATGTTGTTGGTAAAAGTAATTTATTTCCATTTTCCAAGTTACACATGGACTTTAAAAGAGTTACTAGAGTTAAATATAACTGCTTTTAACTGTGTAACATTCATTTTCTTGAAACAATGCCGAGCGTATGTGTTGTATGTGTGTGTGTGTCTCTGTGTCCTCTTGTTAACTTTTTAATGGATGTTCACTTCCTGTTCTTGATGCAGCAAGTGGCTGATGATGGAGTGAAAACAGTCCTCATAAAGAACATTTCATGGAGTGAGGCCAGGGAGCTCAGAGAGACTTTGAAAAAAATCAATTGTCTGTCTGTCAGGAACTACCTGCCTCTCCTCAACAAGGTACAAACCAACACATTCAAGGATTTTGGTTTTAAGTGGCTTTCAAAAAAGACTTCCTGTTTGTCTTACCTCTCCCGTATGTGTGTGCGTGCGATTGTGTGTTCCAGGTATTTATAGAATTTGAGTCCAGTTCCGATGCTGACCGGCTGGGATTTTGGTACAGTCAGAAAGAAGCCGCATGCCACCAAGTTCAGCGGCTGAATATACCACACATCTACAATATGTCTCGTTGTAAGTCTTAGGAAAGAAAAGGAACGTTCTTATGCGTGGTGTGTAAAATGTTCTTAATAAATAATATGTCTTGAGAAATAATTTTGACATTGAGGACAGTCTGGATAGAATTGTTCTTTGAAAAAAATACCGTAAAGTAATAGAAAGTATTACAAAATAATAATAAAATGACAAAATATTAAGAATTACATTGTGTCTGTGCAGCACCGAGTCTTCCTGAGAACGCTCTGCGAGACGGCAAGGAGGATGTTGTCGGCTCAACTAACCCGCAAAATGTACGTGGACCATTTTGGGTCCCGATGAAAAGTCATCCCTTCCTGTTCCCGACAGAGTCTCCTTTCTTCATCATCCCTGGTAAGTGAGACTTTCTCACATTATCATTCTCACAAGTTAACTGTGGGATCTGAATTAGATGTAATAGTTTGATTCTGCCACGTTTAACCATGTGAACTTACTCAGTAATGTAACAGTTTGCCTGTGTTAACTTTTAACTCCAAGATTGCCTGACAGTCAGAGGACAGGGCGACATTGAGGTAAGCCCATTTCAGTTAAACTCTCCTTTCAAATATAGCATCAAGAATTTAAGATGATCAACTTTATAGTTTTGCACCAGGACCTGAAGTGTTTTGGATCCAGTAGAGCGTTCCACATTTAAAAGACTCCACATTTCAACATGTCAGATACATGTTTAATCAACATTAAGGTAAATGTTAGTACCGGATGGGACTTACCGGACCATCTTAAGGGAGTCTGGTCAGGATCAGGACTTCTGAGACTCAACTGAAGTCCTCTGGTTGTACAGGACAAATACAAGTTCCAGATGCTAGCAGCAGTTTGGCACATTGAAGCAGAGGAGAATAGAAAGAAATCTCTTGTTCGCTTCGTTAATAAAATCTCCTACCTCCTTGTTCACATTTATTCTCACAATACATTCTGATGTATGATATTCTGTGTTTTTGCTCATGACCCATAGAGTTGAATCGGCGTCAACACGTGTGTTAAACTTTGGGCTTTGAACTTGTTGTGTTTTTCTAGAAGGCCAGTGGCCGTGGCTCCACGTCCTCCACGATCATGTTGACCGGTTTGCCAGAAGGCATCTACAAGCATGAGGACGTGGCCACTTTGGTCTGGCGGTATTTCCCCAAACGGAACCTTCACTCCCTGTACTACAACGTGACGGTCTTACCGCTGCAGAAGAGGGTAAGGAGCGCGCAGACTGCAAGTGCCGAAAAAGTCTAGAAAAATCGCGAAAGCGTTTGTGTGTCAATAAAAGCAAAATGCGAGAAAGAACCGTCTCCTCATCGCTCCACTCAGATCTGATGTTCTCACATTAACACGTAAAACAAACACATTTATTTCTATCCAGTTTTCCCGTTTGAGGATGGACTGGCGCTCTTTTAATGACGTCATCTTGTTGCTCTCTCTCCTGATAATGGCATACCAGCATTGGGAGACGAGCATTCGTTCACATTTTTCTTTTGCCCATTTTCTCCAGTTTAAATATGCAATGCATTTGAATGGAAACCTGTGTACTTACAGGGACAAACGTTGCATGCAGTTCAATGATTTTGAATGGTGCTTTGTTGTTCTGAGTTGAATTGTTTTTCCTTTTCTCTCTTCACCTCCAGGCCTTTGTGTTTTTCGCTGATTGGACTACGTGCTGCGATTTTGCCAGAGATCACATCTCAAATCCAGTTTCTGTCAAAGGCTGCAAGCTCAGTGTGCACTTCGTCTTGGAAGACATTCATCCCCAATCCAGTGAGGTAAGCACACTAAAGGGCGCACGCTGGGCTGCAACACTGTCAGGATCAGGAAGGAGTAGAAACATCTATCAAAGTAGAAGTAGACAGAAAATGCCCTCAGTTTAAATAAAGCTGTTCAATATGGAATTCAGAACATATGTATGATGGAGCCGGTGGCCAGCAGCTAACGGTGCTAACATGCTAAACAACCACGTGCATGTTCAAGAGGTCATCCCTGATTACTGCCACTTCTGTAACAATCTGACTTGTAATCTTTTTGCAGGAGATGATGTACACAACTCTGATGAAGTTGAGCAACGCTGTAAGTAATTAATCCCGTGTCAAGTGAAAGCATCTTCATCTTTGGATCTCTGGTCCCTAACACCAAACGTCTCTTGTTCTTCAGGGAGCTCCGGAGCCGAAGCTTCTGGAGGAGCGGATGCTGTGTGTGGAGGTTTCCGAGGTGACTCTGGACATCATCTGGATTGTCATAGAAATGGTGGCGTCCATTGCGACCTTTGTCAACTTCCTGCCGCTCGCCAACAGGGTACAAAACACAAACATCTGCGTGTTGACAGAAGTGCCATGTCAGGCCTTGAAAAGTCTTTAAAAGTCTTGAATTTAGTTCCCTTAAAGAAAGTCTGTTTGTTTCCCTAAGTAGACAGTAACATAAGTAACAGCTTTTTTTTTTGTATGTGGTTGTGGGTTGTCAAGCGATTTATTTATACATCTATAAACTAAAATTTGTACTTTTTTTTAAAGATAAGATAGAACTTTATTCATCCCGAGGGAAATTGTTGTGCAACAGTTGCAATACACAGTAAGGAGACGGTATAAGATGCAAAAATGTACAAATAGTGCAAAATGTTTTATACAATATATATATATATATAGAGTATGAATGAAGATGATGAAGAGAGGAGAAAGATGGCACCATCAGCCTTGGAGCAAATATTGTTGCTGCTGCTCGCGTGTCCAGGAAACTCATCGACTGATCAACTTGTCTTTGTCTAAAACTTCACATGCAATAGATTCTCATGGCTCTGTTGCTTTTCTTCATCTCTCCCTCCTCTTTGTCCACAACTGTTGTTCTACCTCAGATATGCATCGAGATGTCTGACTCCAGCGCTGTAACCGAAGTGGTGAAGAAATACATCACTTTCGCACCGGTCACTTATAAAAAACGCAGAGCTTGGTAAGCATGTGTCCATTTAAAAACCTAGGAGGGTGAAGTGGGCTTGAATTAAGCCAAGTTCACACTACACAACTTGCTGTCTTGTGGAAAATCGGAGCTTAAGTCCTGCAGTGTGAACGAGGCATTAGTCTCTGTGCTTCCTCATGCAGTCTTTACCTCTGTGTGTTGAATGTATGTTTATATTTGAATCCCCTGACAGTATGCTTCTTTTTCCCTCTCCAGGAATAAAGTCCGAGGCGTTGAGCCGTGAGTATATCACTTTGTAATTGTTCTTGTCACGTTAAGAGAAAGACGAAACATGTTTTTAGAGCTCGATTTAGTCCCTCGACATTTTATCGGCTGACTATTCCTGTGTTTTTTTTTAAGGAAATGGTCTGCAAAGTAATTGATGCTAATAATAATATGTTTTTCTATAAAAACACTGAACTTCCTCTCATATTTTTGGCATAATGCGAGATAACTCACCAGTTAATTCAGGGACACTGGGTTAGAACTTGTAAATTGTATTTTTATTCAACGATATTCAACCACCCTGCTGTCATTTACACCTGACATTGCTTTTTGTGTGCAATTTTAGTTTGAAGAGCGTAAAACAGCGTCTACAAGATTCAAGTGAGATCACAATAAACTTTGAAGCGGACACCGTCAATGTCAAAGACGAGCCCCCGGCTGTGAAATGTCAGACCCAGCCCCCTCCTCCTGAGCTGTCGGATAATGGGTCACAACCTTCTCTGGAACCCAGCGGCGCTGATGGATCCACCGCTCCTGAGCCCATCACAGCAGGTGACGGAGCCGTGACGGAGGACGGGGAGAAACCTGGAGCTGAGATCGCCATGGACTCGACTGTTGTTCCCGAGGTAACTGAAGATGTGGAGAAAGCGGAAGTAAAGGGGGAAGAGGGCTCGCTCACGATCACGTCTGCTGATGTGACCCCTGCTGTCAGCAGTGAAAACACAGTCTCAGCTGCTTCCAGTCCCGCCCCCTCAGCCGCAGCGCTTATGCCTAAAGAAACCTTTGCAGAACTTCCTCAGATTAACGCAGATGTTTTCCAGGCCATCACGGCGGCGGTTCGCAACCATAGACTCACCAGGGGGAGCCGGTCCCAGAGTGAGGAGAAGGAGGTGAGGCCTGGCTCCAAATCTCAACATTTGACAATAATAATTTAAGCTAAATGTTTTTTATTTTATGTTTTCCTTAGAGCCCCAGCAAAAGCAAGAAACCCTCTCGAACGGCATTGTTCAAAGCTGCAGCACGAAGAGAGGTGAACAAAAAGGCTTTTGTTGTTTTTTACTCCCACAACCCTCCCAGTCCGAGCCCTTTTCACCAGTCCTTGTTAATTAAACAACTGTATGCAATAAATGACTGGTTAAAAATGCATTTTATTGCTTTTATTTGTCCTGATTTGTAAGCTAACAGATTGATTTTCACTGATGGATTCCTTCTTTGTTCTCCGTCCAGTTTAGGGTTGATTTCACAGATGACGCTCTTTCTTCAGACGCCTATCTTTTTGATGAGCAACATTTAAACATGGAAGACTTTGTCACTGTTGATGAAATTGGTGATGATGACGTGGAAAACGCGAGCGCCCAGCCTCATAGATCCTCCTCATCCAAACACTCCTCCAGAGCGAGAAGGGAGAGGCAGCGCTTAGGTGTGTCATCCGCTGGCAGACGGACCTCAAACAGGTCTTTGAAAGACTCTAAGAGCTCAGCCCCTTCCTCATCCAAGTCGACTAAAGGCTCAAGCTCTTCTTCCTCTGTGCCACCAAAAAAGTCCAAGGACTCGTCCGAGCCCACCAAACCTCCTACCAAATCCTCCGCCCCCGTCAGTAAGGCCTCCTCCGCTTCTTCTGCTCCACTGTCTGCTGAAACCCCTTCTTCCCCTGGTCAGAAAACACAACAGAACAAGACAAAATCTCCAGCCAAAGCATCAAATACTGCATCCTCCACTTGTAGTACCCGCTCACCCTCCGCCGCACGTGACACGGAAAAGGTGACGTCAGCAGCAACTGTTGAGCCATCGATGGAGACTCATTCAGAGCCGCTTAAAGAAGACGTAAAAGCCACTGAGAGCACAGGGGCAAAGTCTGCCCACACTGTGTCAGCAGAGGGCACTGCTGCCAAAACGGTCGAGTCGGAGATAAAAATAGAAACGTCATCAGAGATGCATCCACCTCTACAGGGACACGGGTCAGAGTTGAGCCAAGCTCAGAGTCTGGAGAATGATTTTAATGTGGACACACTCAAAGAGGAAGGGAAAGAAGACACGCATACAGAGGGGAAGGACGACGGAGGTGAACAATACCAAATCCTTGATTCAGTTGAGCAGATGGATGAACGGATGGACGGCAGCTCTGAAGGCCGGCTGCCTGGACCCGAGGGAGGCCAGACTTTCAATGAGGACAGCTTTCAGGTCTTAGACAGTGCCCGCCCACAGGAGAATAATGAAATGGAAATGGACAATTCCTTCAAAGTTTTAGACAGTGTTACCGAAGACCAAGCAGCTACAGGTCAAGAGGACAGTCCCCTGGTCCAAGAGGACAGTCCCACAGTAAAGCGACTGTCTGAGGAAGATGCAATTTTAGCAGGTGACAAATCTGATAAAGATCCAGCAGGTGAAGATCAAGAGGCAAATGTAGAGGATTTCCAAGTGTTGGATACAGGTAGTAAACACGCTCCAATAGGAGAGGAGATGAAGAGTACAGAGGACGAACACAAAGACAAAATGTCATCGGCAGAATCCTGCAAAGCCTCCGAAGATGTGGAACATCCTGAAAGCCAAACCCCAAAAGAAGACCAGACTCTTCAAGACCCCGACAACAAAGACACTTTAAAAGGCTGTGTTAGTGATGTCACCGAACTAGAAACCTTTGAGATATTAGATTCAATTGATGATCAGACTGCAACAGAAGATGACAGCCAAAACCTTGGAACTCCCAGTGGCCAGCTATCTAAAGAAGAAGTTAGGCCCACGGAGGACGAGGAAGACTCGTGTCGGGTCATTGCTCCTGTGGAAGATCAGCCAACGTCAGAGACTGACAACACGGGAAAAAGAAACATTTCTACAAAAGATGATAGACCATCAAAGAGAAGCGGCCCCACAGCCAGAGCATCCGAAAGTGAAGAGAAGGAGAAATCTCCAAAGAAACAGGACAAGACGGTGAAAAAACACGACACACGGACAAAGATGGACACAACTGCAGTTTCTAAGAAAGACAAAGAGGTCACAGAGGAGATTGTGTATAAGATAATAGATTCTGTTGAATACGACCCGGCTCAACATGTTGGCGCCACAGAACCGTCTGGTAGAAGGAGGAGTGCAAGAGGAAAGAAAGAGGATAAAATAACGCTGGATCTCACAGAAGTGTCTGAAAAACCAGAGGAGGCCACATACAAGATTTTAGACTCTGTGGAGGACGAAACTGCCAATGATGCACCGAGCATCACGAGATCTACCCGAGGAAAGCGGGAAAGAACAGCTAAGAAAGACGCTTCAAATGAGAAAACAAAAAAAGAAGACACACCAACAAGACGGAGGCACACTCCTGCCAGAGAGTCGCAGGAACGGAGCAGGGAAAAGACACCAAAGAAGGAGAAAGAACCTCCAAAAGAGGAAGAGGCCACCTATGAAGTCCTTGACTCTGTGGAGGACGAGGTTGTTAAGGACGATCATCCCGCTACGAGAAGAAAAGGAAAAAAGGGAAGACCAAAAAAAGATGTTAAAACAACAAAAAAAGACAGCGTAGCGTTAAAGAAGGGTGACAAAGACGCATCTGGAAAGGTGGCTGATGATGAAGAAGAGACGACGTATCAGATTCTTGATTCGGTGGAGGACGAGACTGACCAGCAAACCAAGAAAAGGGCGTCCCTGGCTGCGTCACCCAAAGAGGAAGAGAAGGAGGAAGAGCCTATGTATCAGATCGTAGATTCTCTGGAAGACGATCAAGCTGAAGAAGAGCTGCTGGCCTCAGAGGTGTCCCATGGAGGGAGGAAGGACAACGGGAAGACAAAAGGGGAAACTCCTGCGAGAGACGAGGCCCCAGCTGAAAGAGAAGACTCCCCAACATGTGGCACCACAGTGGTGGAAGCGTCAGAAAAAGCGGAGGAGCCTCTGTATCAGATAGTCGATGAGTCAAATGACGATCTGTCTGCTACAGGAAATCAGGAAAGTACAGACGCCAAGAAAGAGGACGGCTCAACTCAATCCCAGAGCCGTACTGCCGTACTTAAAAAGAAGAAGGAGCAAAAAACGTCTGAGAAAGACGACACAGCGAGCACCCTGGTGAACCTGGACGAAGTGAGCGAGGAGGAGGAGGATTACCCCGATGACTCGGCCGAAGAGGAGGAACTGAGGAGGCGACAAGCTGCCGCAAAAGAGAAGCAGTTCTCAAAGAAGCGGGATGCGAGAAGGACCAGGGAGGAGGAGGAGAGGAGAACCAGGGAGAGAGAGGAGAGGGAGCGAAGGAGCCGGAGCAGCAGCAGCAGCAGCAGCAGAGGAGGAGGAGGCGGGACGAGGAGGCCGAAGGAGAGGGGAAACGAGGAGACGCTGGAGGTAGACCCCAAGGAGCTGGTGACTCTGGATGAAGTGGGAGCAGATGAGGCCGGAGAGGAAAGGGCGCCGGAGAGCCGAGAGATGACGGAGGGAGAGCTGCAGGCACTCTTCACTCTGGATGAATTTGTAGACGAAGAGGAGGACGGGAAGGCCGAGCGAAGCACGCTGGAGTCCCGCCCACCCAGCCAGGAGGACGAATCGGTGGACTTCTTAAACCCAGAGGTAAAGGTTACGATTTTAAACACATGCATGTTTAATTTTCCTCCATGGGGAAACAAAGCGCTCAGCTGCAGAAGCTAAAGGTGTCTCGTGTCCGTTTTTAGACATTGGTGACTTTAGACGAAGCCGGCGATGATGAGGAAGAGAAGCCGGACGAAGAGGAAGCTGAGAGAACCTCAAGAGCCGCCAAACGCAAACACGGTAATGACTCAGGTGTGTGTTGTTGTGTCAATACGTAGCACAGTGTGTGTCATTTTGTAGAGATCTGTTTTCACTTTCACATTTTTGTGTCCAAAAAGCCACAATCAAACCTAAGTGAAGTCAATGTTGTAAGACAATAAAACATTAAAATGTCCAATGGGGGTTAATACTTTTCTTTCTTTTTTTTTTTGTCCCGTTTTTAGAGGAGAGTGTGAACTTTGTGACGGTAGACGAGGTGGGAGAGGAGGAAGAGGAGGAAAAGAAAGCGGTAAAAACCAGGACAAGAGGACAAGCCAAGAAGAGAACCAGACAGACTCCTGGTAACAGAAACACACCTGCTCTATGTTCGGCCGTGTGGTCGTCCTCTGGTCTGCTCAACCTTTTCGTTGTCTTTTACCTCAGTGAGAAAATCTATCAGAGGCAAAAACGTGGCCGCAAAAGACGAGAGAGAAGAAGAAAGGGAACCGGCCGACACCGATGTGCTGCCTCCAACTCCACCCGGCGCCTCCTCGTCCCGGGACAAAGATTCGTCCGCGCTGTCAAGCGACGGCAAGCCGGAGATCCAGAAGGCGGAGGTGGAAGCGGCGAGCCAAGCCGACGTCGCTGCTGCCTCCGCCGGGCAGGAGCTGCAGCCGCAGCGCCCCGAGAAGCAGACGCTGGAGGGATGTGTGGAGGAAGGAGAGGAGGAAGCATGGAGCAGGGCGGACATGAAAGGTACAGAGAGCACTAAAACTAAATTATTAAATTAAATCCATCGTTGATCAGTCTATGAAATGTCAGAAAATAGCGGAAAAAAATTGCATTTTTGGAGATTTTAGCTTGAAACATGACGTAAATGATTCACGGACGCTTCCTTCTCTTAAGTTGTGAGTAAACAGAGGAGGGAGCCTGTCGGGCCGCAAGCCAAGCGATCTCGTTCCCAGCCTCCTTGTGTCGCCGCCGACGCCAAACTGCCGCCATTCGTACCCAACAGGCCCCTGGGTGAGACACACGCACTCACACACGCCCCCCTTTATTTGAAAGCGACACCAGATGAAAGTGTTTCGTCACACTTTGCTCCTGTTTTCACCGTCTCCCTCCACAGGTCAGGAGTTTGTGGTCCCCAAATCTGGTTATTTCTGTAATCTCTGCTGCGTTTTCTACATGAGCGAGCGCAACGCCAAGGATCTCCACTGCAGCAGCCAGAGACACTACGACAACCTGCAGGTACACACCGACACACGCAGAGCAGGAAACACACTGAAGCACACTGACACACACACTCACATCGTTCGTGTTCTCCCTTTTTTTTTCAGAAACATTACCAGAAGCTTCAACAGAAACCAAGTTCCTCACAAAGTTGTCAAGGATCCCTTTCTGATTGATCCCGACTTCAACTCCTGACGGAAAAAATGTGAAAAAAGTAAAGCTGGACTGAAACTTCCGTAGCTTTACGAGCCACTGCAGAGGACTTTAGCTGAGAAAGCAATTTCAATATGAAGCCATGTTGCTGTAAATTATAAATCAACCATAATACTCGATAAATATTTTCCCATTGGGAGTCAAACTCCCTCCAGCGCTACAGTTTTGATGCCTTGCTTCTCCCCACACTTGCAAAAAGATGTATAATTCATAGTTATTTGCATTTTATTTATTTGATTATGTGCATTTTTTTTTTTCTTTCTAATTTGCGCTGAATTTGTGGGATTTGATGAAATGCTTCGTCTTCACCCTGCTCATTTAGATAATAAAGGTCAAATGTGATATCATTTGTGGTGATGTTTCTAATGCGAGATGTAGGAGGAACTGTTACCAACTTGTTTTTAAAAGTGTATAAATAAAGTCTAGAGTTTTAATCCTGCACATGATGTATAAAAGTCAGATAACTGTTAACGTCCACTGTGAGGTCGGATGACTTCTTTAGCAAAGAACTAAACCGCAGTTGTTTTTTTTAAACTGTTTGACAGACATGAGCGATGTTTCTTATTGTTTTTTCCTTTTGTCAAAGTCGATGTAAATCATAAAGAATATGTTATGCGAAGTTTTTGTTTTGCGTTTAAAAAAAAATGTATCTGAAATGGCACCAAATCCCAGTTTCTGCACATGTAAAATGTCATTTTTATTTAGTAATTAAAATGTATTCACCTTACACTGCCCCGCCAATCCAATTGTGTAATGACTTTGTATTGTCTGATATCACTTTACAGTCATAACGGTGCATTGCATTGTGGTCCCAATGTTTAGAAAAAGCACTGCAACATGATGCATTTCCTTCCACGGTGACGTGCTGCTGCAGAACCAGTATGGATGTGTTCGTATTCATTTCATAGCAAACAGCGTGGTAAAATAAATGTTTTTTGTAGTCACTTAAAGTGTTCCACCTGCGCCAAAAATATATAAAAAAGCGATAATATCTCTGTGGATAAGAGCAAAACATGCAGCAGCCACAGAAGTGGGAGGGATATGTTATAGATATGTGTCTTCATCATCTTATACACACTTAAAAGACTTTAGCATCGAAAAGAAAGCCAGTCTGAAGAATCCTACAATAATATATATATATATATTTTTTATTTATTTCTTTTTATTTTTTTATTATTATTTCATAGGACTTTTATTTTTATAATGCCATTTTTTATTTATTTCAGGGTACTTTTATTT
>CALSCE010000158.1:69836-87069 GCA_943593645.1 Bovichtus variegatus
GGGAAAATGCAACTTAGCTTCTGTTTACTCTATCGCTAACGGCTCCATAGAGACTCTTTACTCGACCTGAAATAACAAACTACTCAGTGTGTGTGTAACTGTACATATATGTATGCTTTTATGCATTCGTTCACATTGTAAGTTGTGTGTGTGTGTGTGTGTGTGTGTGTGTGTGTGTGTGTGTGTGTTAACATGGAGGAGAGTGGTTGTGACCTGGAATAACAAACTTCTCCGAGCGGTGTTCCCAGCCCTCTGTCTCGAGCCCGGCATTCCCAAGCTGCTGATGTCACTGTGTGGGACGCCGGGACAATTTGGACACACACACACACACACACACACACACACACACACACACACACACAAGTTTATCGTGCTATTCTTGTGAGGACCCTCTTTAAGAATGCCTTCCCCAGCTCCAACTATAACCTCATCGCCTGCTCTGCGTCTTATATAAGCGTTTTTTTTGAAAATAGACACAAATAGCTTGAATTATATAATGTGTGTAAGAATAGAAATTTAAGTTCTTTTGATAGATATCATTTTTTCTTTAACGTTCCCTCCCACCTGCCTCCACAAAGTGTCATTCTGTGATCAACCTCGATCTGTGTCTCAAACTATGTCGTGTTGGGTCCTTGAATTTGAGGGAATTGGGCCTGGAAAGTCCTTGAGAAGTCATTGAATTTGATGTTGAGGGAACCTGGAACATTTTTTCCTCTGATTTCTTTGAAAGGTGAATCACTTTGAGGTACACTTTTTGTCTGAAAGGTGCTCTGTGCTCGGGATGCTTCACACCTGTAGTTCAGTTTCAATTTGTTCAGGACCATGGGAATAATATATATAACCTACAACCTTTTAACTTGCAGCGCGATTTACGGATCATTTCTTCTTCTCCTGCGTGTGCGTGTTCGTCCTGTCCTCTTCCCAGACCCATACGCCATCGTGTCGTTCCTCCACCAGTCCCAGAAAACGGTGACGGTGCGAAACACTTTGAATCCCACCTGGGACCAGACGCTCATCTTCTACGAGGTGGAGATTTTCGGCGACCCGGAGGGCACGATGTCCACTCCGCCGGACATCGTGGTGGAGCTTTACGATCAGGACACATATGTGAGTGTTTGAAGTCTGTGAACATAGATCTCCATGTATTTCTTTTTCTATTTTCTCCCAAATGACATGTGATCTATCCCTCTTCATGGTATAAAAAGTGTGTACGCGTGTGTGTTTTTTAAACGTGCAGGGTGCAGATGAGTTCATGGGCCGCTGTGTGTGCCAGCCCTCCCTGACCTCCTCCCCACATCTGGCCTGGTTCCCGATCCACCGAGGAGACAAGAGCGCCGGCGAGCTGCTGGCCGCCTTCGAGCTCATACGCAGAGAAAAGGTCGGAGGTCAACCTTCCTCTCGCAGCACCATCACCACTCTCCGTCTTTTCCTCCCTTTTCGTATTCACATCTAGAAAAATGTTGCGTTTAAGTTTTTTTTTTTTGGAATATGTGTGAAGGCTGAGAAAACAAATTTGTTTTTGATTTTACAAAATAAGTGTGTAAGCATGTGTTTTACATGTGACTTATTTCTGACCTTAACTACATAATATAAACATTATTTATTTTAATTTCAATCATTTTATAACAATAGTTTATGTCTCCATGTTGTGTCTCCAGCCAGCAGTTCACCATATTCCAGGTCAAGAGGTCAGTTTATCTTTAATTTCTCTATCTTTCGTTCATTTTATCCTTTTAAATTCACCCTCGTCTTTTCCCTGTCTCACCTACAGGGAGACATCATGACCTCCACCCACGTTCTAGACGAGGTAAAACCCCACCTTCCGCGCGTCGCACCCTTTTCCCCACAGAGTTGTCACAAAATTCAAACTGCTGCCACCGGCTGAAAACGCAGATCTACACAGATAATAATCCCATAATTAAACCTGGTAAAATGGGAGTTTTCCTTTCATAATGCGACACATCTAACAAGTGTCGATGTACATTTAATAAAACGTTGAATCAAAAGTGGCATGCAGGTCTGATATGTGCAGAATGTGTCATTTGAAGTCCTCAATATCTTTTCTGATGTTTTACCTTTTGCAAATCCTCTTTTCTTTCCTTTTTATTTCACTGCTCTTCACCTGTTTTTCTTCGATGTTGCTTCCTCAGTTGATGTTTCCAGGATTCTTCTCTGAAAACCTGCAGGAATGGGTACAATGTGCACACACAGCAGGAGATATAGACGCAGAAACATCCCCTTCCTGTTTCACGTCTGCATGTTGACTGTGCGGCACACACAGAAAACCATACATGCATGTTCCAGACCGGCCCCTCATATAAGCTTCCTCCTCCTAAAACTGTTCATGTGCCTTTTTTTATTTTATTTTATTTGCTCATTTTTCTTCACTTTTGTTAATTTTCTGTGATTTTTTTCATACTTTAAAAAGCCAAAACTTCACCAACCGCATTTTGTTTTCCAACAAGACTAATAAAACATGTCCTCTCCAGCATTTTTCTACTTATGCTCCCAGTAACGGGCTTGTTTTGTCAAAAAAACAAAAAAAAAACCTACATTGTGCTGACATGTTACCTTTGTTATTTGTTATGTAACACTCTAAACTCATTTCATGTTAACATTTATTTATGTTACTTTGAAAACGACTACATTCCCCATGTGCGTTCTTCTTTCGATGACCTGCCGCTGACTCGCCACTGTCCTGCGTTCCTATTGGCAGCTGGAGGAGCCGGACCTTCCTCACCCGCCGCCTCAGAGAGAGGCCAACGTCTTCGTGGTTCCTCAGGGAATCAAGCCTGTTCTGCAGAGAACCGCCATCGAGGTATCAAGAGCATTTACTACAACCTCTACGATGTGTTTTACTCAGCAAACTTCAAAGTCGAGGCAAAAACACACAACTTCTTAAAGGCATAGTGCGACATTTTTAGGAAACGCGCTTATCTGCTTTCATACCAAAAAGTTAGATGAAGAAGATTGACAACAACTCAATATGAAGCTACAGCCAGCAGACAGGTTAGCTTAGCTTAGCATAAAGACTGGAAACAGCTATGTCACAAAATGTCAAACTATTCATTTTGGTCAAAAATGTCACGTTGATTGTCCACTTTGCTCTGGGACATCCCGAAAAACACAGAAAATAACAATTACTCTAACTATCAATTAATACAACAATTATTTTCTCTATTAAAGCATTAATCATTTGGCTTATAAAATGTCAGAAAATGGTGCTAAACTATTTCCCATAGCCCCAAATCTCTTCTCTTCAGCCATCAGTCCAAAGATATTTAATTCACTTTCCCATAAAACAAAATGATGCAGCAACTAAATCACATTTGAGAAGCTGGTTCTAGAGAATATTTGACATTTTCCAAAGACTTTCATTAATTAACTTGACTAAAAGTTTACCTCTAAAACGGTGTGAAGACAAGATCAGTATTAATCCAAAGCATTTTCTGATCGCAGCTCCTAAAATGTGAGGATCTGCTGCTCTTCTCTGCTTGATATCGTTGTAATTTAAATATCTTTGGGTTTAAATATCTTTTGATCGGCTGGTTCTCAAAGACTCTCCTCCCGCCAGGTCTTAGCGTGGGGCGTTCGCAACCTGAAGAGTTTCCAGTTGGCCAGCATCACGTCCCCGAGCCTGCAGGTGGAGTGCGGAGGCGTCACGGTCCAGAGCTGCGTCATCCGCAGCATGAAGAAGAAGCCCAACTTTGACGTCAACACGCTCATCCTTGATGTGGTGAGGACGCGGAGACGCACTGTGCTGTACACGCACTGCGTGGATGCAATCAGGGCGGAGGCTCGCTGCGTTCATGGCTGGTGGGAGCTGTGATGTGGTTTGTGTCAGTCATCTGAAGCTGCAATAATGGACTCCACTGTCCCTTCTCTTCCAGAAAAGTAGAAATCTTCCGTTAGCTTGAAAGCAGCAACTCTGAATGTGGAACGTTGTAGAAGTCTCCTAGTTTTTGACGCTTCCAGCTCGGTTGAGGAGCTGTTTTTCCATCAAAAAGGGAGCATTTCTGCAGGGCGGTGGACTTCTCCTCCACCTGCAGCGTATACATTACTAACGCTGGGTGGAGATATTTATCAGGGAGGTGCAGAACGAGGTTATACGTACAGTATCTGACGCCCCATAAATAAGACAACGTACGTGTTCGTCTTCAAACACTGATAAAAGACTAAAATACAAAGACTACATTTGCATAAAAATTCCTTAACTTCCTTAACTCAAAGTCCGTGTGAGTGCTTTGGTGTGAGATTTGCATGTCAAAGTTGACCTTTAGTTAAACTTTGACATGTTATATTTCATTTGTAGACTTTTACAAACTTTTGTCTTTGGGTAATTTAGTTGATTACCCATGTCATACTTTTTTTTTTGTATTTTTTTTTTTTTTTAGACCTTTAAATAAAGAGGCTGTAATCAATTAAAAAAAAAAAGATTTATCAACGCTGGATGAAATTACGACATGTCTACAATATTACGTTGCCATTCACTTAAACTGCTTTCTCAATCAAACGCATACAGTCGCAGTTTTAAACACTTGGTTAATGCTGTAAACTGAAACAAAATAAAAAGGCAACAAAACCTCTTGGTGAGGTTTTAAAAAGATGAGGGTTTGGCTTAAAACAAGTGTCACCAGGGTTAGTTATCTAACTTACACACGTAACATGCTTCCATTGTCTAACTGGCCTGTGATTTCACCACAAACATAAAGTCAAAGAACAGAGATGGAGCTAATGTATCGCATGCTCGTTACAGGAAGAGTAAAGGCATTTGTTAACAAGAGGGATTTTATCCTCCGAGCGGAGACTCATGGAGCCGGTGGCTCCGGACGAGAGCAGCCTGACCTGTGATGAAGGATAATCTTCAAAGATGCTGATATGAGCCACTCTCTGGCCCCGCAGCAGCGATGCTCTCTTGAACTTCTGGTGTTGTTTTCAGTTCTTACCGTACTTGTGTGACTCACAACGATCGGCTTCTCCACTTTTACTGCAGATTAAACCACAGGAAGCTACGATTAAAGAGGGCAGTTTATGTGGCACCCAAAGGCTCGAGCTGCGGTAACTCTTTCAGGGGGAAAGAATAGGTAAAAGCTTACTCATGCAAAGTACAAATATGAATGTTGCTGTAAGAACAGCTGCTTTCTCCTGTCGCCTTCCGACTGTGCATGCAGTAAAAGGGTTTATTTGCTTCATTGTTAAAGCAAATAAACAATTGGACATGTGGTGTTGTTTAACTGGTTAGTTATTTTGTGGTCGGAGTTGTATTTGATGCTGAAATATATCCCGGAATCATTATTTGACAGGACTGTTGAAGTATTTAGAGAGTCAGCCATTCGCTATACTCAAGTCTGATACTTCAGGGGAATATCTTTGATAAATCACCCCCTCAAATTAAGCATTTTCGTCCTTAAATTGCTAATTTACATGCTCGATATTCTTATTTAAACCCCTCAAACAGTGAGTGTATATAAATGAAAACCATGGGAGAAGTTGAGTGTGTAAGTATCATATTAATTTGGATATCGTTGACTCACCCCGTGGTAACTTACATTTCTTGAGGAAAGCTTCATGTTTTTCTAGCTTATCATATGTGTTTTTCATGTAAAATCTATATTTGAAAAGTAACTTCACTGTCAGCTACATGTAGGGCAGTAAAACATGAATGGAGTGGAGTAGAAGTACTTTAAAATTGTACTTAAGTACAGTACTTAAATACTTATTTACCTTATTTATCATTTTTTTCAATCTTCCCCATTGACACCTACCTGGTCTTTGTTGCTTGAAGGTGCTTTTTCAAAATAAAAGCCCATTGTACAACTTGTAACTTTTAAGAAAGATCAAAAACGTTTCTTTGATTCAGTCATTTATTCAACACAAAACCATTTTCTGTGAATATAAACCCACTTCGGTTGGATGTAATGGCATCAATGTAAACTCAGTGTTTTCTTATAAAAACCTAAACAGAAATCTGGAAATATTACGCACGTTTTTCCTCGCAGCGCCTCAGAGAGTTTGATGTTAACAGTATTAAGGTCTGACGTTGATCACCTCACCGTTATTATGACAGCTTTAATTGGAGGATGGAAATATTCACATATTTTTCCTTTAAATACATATCCTTGCTCGGGCTCCGGCTCTTTATTGTTAACCAGATTAAAGTCCTGTGTTGACCACCACCGGACTGTGGAAATATGCACATATTTTTCCCTTAAATTCAGCCCCTGAACCGAGTCCAAGCATTTAATGTTAACAATGTTAAGGTCTTAAGTTGACTACGTAAGTGTTCTCGTATGCCACGGGGGTATAAGAAAATGCCATGTGCATACTTTCCTCAAATGCAGCTCTTTGAAGAGACTAATAGTCTCTCAGTTTATTGTGTGAGTTTGGCATCATCAGACCCACTTAAGCCTTTTTTTAAAGCCAGAGAGATCAAATGGATTACAGTCACCAACTTGCTTTTTTTTTCTTCGAGTCGCTCGTGACGTGCACACATTTAAAGAAATCTTAGCAAAACTGGCCGCACAGTTATTCTGGGGGACATGTGGCATTTCTGCACATGGAATACTAATAATAATCCAAATTGTCAGGTTGTGGCGACGTTTGACATTTGATGACAGTCTGTGGTTGTGTGTGCTGGCACGTCGTCGGCCATGTTGTCATTTAAGATAAAAAGCTGCTTCTCGCGGTGTCACTTTGCACGTAAACATTTATTTCTGAATGGTAAACGGAGATAGTCCGCGTGCTGATTACCCTCACATTCCTTCCTGTACGCGGGAGGGGTCAGCTAAGGTGCAGCGACGCCCTGATTGGGCCGTCACCAAGGCGTGACCAATCAACTTCAGACAGTCAGCAGCCATAGCCAATCAGCATCAGGCGGGCAGGTGGCATAACCAATCAGAGTCAGCCGCAGGTCAGTTTGTAGGTTTTGCTCATGTCACACGTCTTTCTTCTTCATACTCTTCTTCCCCTTTCTTCTTCTTCTCCTCAGAGACTCCCCTGCGAGGAGCTCTACATGCCGCCGATCGTCATCAAAGTCATCGACAACCGTCAGTTTGGGAGGAAGCCGGTGGTGGGTCAGTGCACCATCCGCTCCCTGGAGGATTTTCGGTGCAGCCTGGTGGAGGAAGGAGTGGCGGAGGAGGAGGAGGGGGAGGGATGGAGACGTAAGACCACGCCGGGATGTGACCACGTCTAGTAAAGAGCTGAAAAGATAACGGATGTTAAAAATGTCTTTGTGCCGTGTGTTTGTATGTGCAGGTGACCCGCCACAGTTAATTTGTGGGGAGGTTTTTATTGACATCGATGACGAGGAGCCGCTCATGCCCGACCAGGTAAAATCCATTGTTTCTGAGCAATAGCTGTAGTAGTGTAGGGCCGTAACCATAGATACACATGTCATCTCTGAGTGTATCCCATCAAAACACCAAAACCATCAATACTTTGAGTCCCTGCCTGCGCCCAGCGTTTCCCACTGACGAGCTTCAGTCACAAATATGTAGCTTTATTTTAAGAAAAGGCTCAAAACGATCAATATTTATCTTTAATCCAGAAGTACTGCCAGTTGTGCAAGTTGCTCAAATATCAATACCAAAGTATAACCACTTTCAATCACTGAGCAGTCGATGCTCTCACAGGTTTCACATCAGTCACAAAAAAACCTTCGTTTGGTGAAGAAAAACTGCAGCTGAACTTTTGTTCTCCAGTTGCTCTTCATTACAGCCGAACCGACTGTAAGTGGTTTAATACCCAAAGATCCAGCGATTTTCCGAATGCATGTCTGAAGAATGTGTGTGTGTGTGTGTGTGTGTGTGTGTGCGTGTGTCCTGACATTTGTGTTGATGCTTGTTTAACTGTGTATGTGCATCTTTGTAGGAGTGCGTAAATGTGTTTTTTCGGGCGTCTGGTGTAAAGGGCAAGTAAGAAACATTCATTTTTCCACAGGGAACGTGTGTGTGTGTGTGTGTGTGTGTGTGCGTCTGAGTGTGTGTGGGTCTGTATCTTCATCTGAGTGTGTGTGCGTCTGTATCTTCGTCTGTGTGTGCGTGCGTGTGTTTGTCTTTGTTTGAGAGTTTGTATGTGTGCGTCTCAGTGTGCGTGTGTGTGCGTGCGTGTGTGTGTGTGTGTGTGTTCAGTGGTACCAGCAGCATAAATAAACATGTTCTGACATGATGACATGGCAACCGTCTCTGTGGTTGGTGGTTACCGTGGCGACCACGAGACCCGCGCTCGTCACCAATCATTAACATTCTCTCTCTTTCCCCTCTGTCTCTTTTCTCCAACTTCGAGACATTTAGTTTTCTCTCCTCCGTCCTCCTCTTTCTTTCTTTCTTTCTTTCTTTCTCTCACTGTTAAAGGAGGAACATGGAAACTATTTTCCAATCGACCTAATCCCTGTGTAAATTTCTCTAGTTTCACACACACAATTGACATTTTATCACGCACACACACTTATACACATACTCAAACCCACGGATGTGACCGCACGTTCATGAGGACGCACGCACAAAAGGTCGGCATTCTCAGCATATCGTGTGTGCGGAGATTTGACCTCTCGAGCTCCATTTGAAAGACTTTCAGACGCCTCGTGAGGTCAGAATATTGACCTTTGCACGTCAAAACGTCCATCAGAACACACAACCTCCACCCGGTTACCTGCAGCGTGCAGGGCGAGTACAGCGCGAACAATAATCTACAATTACAAGATTTTATGTTTCATTCAAATTTGCTACACGGCCTGTAAATGAAATATTTTTGAATATACACTCATTTGCTTTCCTGTGACAGAATACGAAGCTGCAGCCGGCTACGTTAGCTTAGCATGCGGACTGGAAACGGCCGTGCTGCTTCGGTATCCACCTGTCACCTCTAACGTGAGCTTTAAGGCGTTTACACACAGCCAAATACTTTGCCTGTCCCGTGATATTCACAGTCTGTGTGAAAGTAATCACGACATAAGCAACAGTTTGAAAAAGGAAAAGATTCAGAGCATGAAGTCAGTTACTGCAGATGGAGAAAATGCAAAGTCTGTAAACACACACGCTGCTGCGGGCTATTAAATGCTTTCTCTGTGTATATTAGTGAATGGAGGATTGTATGAACTCAGGAGACAACATCATTTGGTTTGGCAGACGGCATGAAGCTTTCATAAACATAAATACTATGGTCAAGCACACAGGTGTCCTTGTGCAGTCACTTGTGTACCAATAAGGGCTAAAAACACCAACTGATTATTGTTTTTATAACGTTGCTGTTGTTGCTTTTACTAAAAATGGTAAGAGGAGAAGAGAAAGTGGAGATGAAAGAGAAGAGCTGAGCGATAACGTGGGAAAGAGAAGTGAAGTGGGGTTTGTTTTTCTCTATTTTGGCAAAGTGACGTCGTCGCAAAGGAATCCTGAAATGTCCGGATCTCTCCCCAGCCTCATTTGGTTTGTTGGAATCCAATATATTTAATATATTTTAATATTAAAACAGCAGGGGACGTCACAGTTTTTGCTGTCATGTGAGGCACTGAGCAAAACAGGAACTTTATTTGAATTCAAATGTTTCTTTTTATGAATCAATTTGTTTGTTATAGTCATATTTAAATGCAGGGGCCTGAAACTGACCTGAATCTGTTCCTCTATGCTAAGCTACGTTAGCTGACTGCTAGTTGTAGCTTCATTGACGCTGGTGGGAAGTAAACAAATACGTTTCATGTCCCATAATGTTGAAATAAAGGGATGACGGGATACAAACTCTGGTCTCATGCGTGACAATAAATTAGAACAGAAATACAGCGAATCTTCATTTTTCTGCTTTTTCGTTTCTACAGGTTTAAATAAACCTGATAAAACGTGCAGGTGAGTGACATTTAGTGGGTTTGGTTACCTGTGCATAGAGCCGGCTCGTTTCTTACTGTAATAGTGTAAAAACAAATGGCAGCCCTTTAAGGAGCCCGTGCAGACAGTATGGTAGATCTTGGAAAAAGTTCTGCTGCACTGTTTAAGTGCACGGGATTTGAAGCTAATGGGCTACAACATGGAAAACCACTGGATTTTTTTTGTGAAGAGTATTGAAGTAACATTCAAAGACGGTGAATCTTTGCAGAATTCCAAGCTTGTGATTCCTGTCAGCCTGCTCGCTGTGGATCCAGTGGTTCAAGACTTCTGTTCTGGATTCCTGCAGCTTCTCTCCGACGTCCTTCGCTTCTCTTCTCCTCACTTTTTCCTCTCTCCTGTCATCGCTTTGCGTTCTTCCTTTTTTTTTCTTCTTCTTCTTCTTCTTCTTCACTTTCTTTGGCCTTTCTAAGCATCGGTCTTCCTCCTCTTCCTTCTCTCTCCTGCTGCCTCCCTTGCTTCCTTCCCTTCTTCCTCCCCTACACCCCGTCTCCTTGTGTCCTCTCTCAACTCCTCTCCTTGTCCTCTCCTGTCATCCCTTCCCTCTCCTTGTCTCCTTTCCCTCCTTGTCTCCTTTCTCTCTTCCTCTTTTCTCGCCTCTACTTTTCCCTCTCATGTCTTCTCCTTGCCTCCCCTCTCCTCGACTCCTCTCCTTCTCTCCTCTCCTTGTCCTCTTTCCTCTCCTCTCTTCCTTGCATTCCCATTTTCCTTTCCTCTCTTGTTTCCTTATCCTCCTTCACCTCCTTGTTTCTCTTCTCATCTCCCTGTTTGTACTTCCTCCTCTTTTCCTTTTCTTTTTACTCTTCTATCCTCCTTTCCTTTCTTGCGTCCTCACCTCATCTCCTCTTCTTCCCCCCTCATCTCCTCCACCTCTTTGTCCTCATCCTTTGCTTCTACATCCTCCCACTTTTCCCTCTCCTCTCACCCTCTTACTCCCCTCCTTTTCCTCTCCTCCTGCCTTCTTCTTCTTCTACTTCTCTTTGTAGAAGCTCTTCTTCTTTCATCTTGTCGTCTTCTTCTCTCCTCTTCTTCTCACTCTCTCCTTTCATCCTTCTCTCCTTCTCATCCTCCCTCTTGTTACCTCACGGCCTTCATCTTTTTCTCTTTACTCGTCCCCACTTTTCTTTACCCTCCACATCTTTATCTGCTCTCCATCTTTCTTTGCTTTACTCCTTCATGTCTGTTTCTCTCTCTCTCTTCCTCCATCCCGCTCTCAAATTCCCCTTTAGCCCTTTAAATCCTTTCCTCATTCCGTCTTTCCTTCTCTATTGATCAAGATGACAGTCTTTTTAATGTGGGAGCTCATTAAAGGGCACGTTATCCTCCTCGTTTTCTTCTTCTCTCTCTGCATTGTTGTGGTTCATCTACCACTCATCCCACTCTGTGATCCTTCCATCATCTTTAAACCCCCTCTGCTCTGTCATTTATCTGTGTGTCCGTCTTTGTTATCCCTTAACCCACAGGCGCCACGACAGCTACACACACACACACACACACACACACACACACACACACACACACACACAGACAGGTCTTACGTTTTTTTCCATTCCAGTTCCAAAGTCAATTGGCTTGTTGTGTTTTTGGGTTTGATGTCATGGCAGGTCCAGAAATACGCAGTATGAGCTAAGCTAATAGTGTGTGTGTGTGTGTGTGTGCGTGTGTGTGTGTGTGTGTGTGGGGTGTTGAAATGAATGCACACGGCCCGTCATTAACGCCCCTCATCCAATTAAAGCGCTTTGACATCAAAACAACTCTGCGCGGATGCGACAACAGTGATGCAACCGACGGGAACATTTGCGGTCGTCACGCTTGTCGCACGAAAACGTTTGCAGATTCTGAAACTGAAAAGGGAACATGTGTCACTGTGCACAGCACTTTCACATTAAAGCGCTCTTCGTACAGGTGAAGCAGCACAGAAGAATTGCAGCTTAGTTAACCAGCTTCATTGTGTTTTCACTAGCAGTGCTTACGTAACCGACCGCCTTAGAGTCACTGCTCTTTCGTACTGTATCTGCAGTATTTTTAGGATAATTTACGACCACACATGTGGAGGTTGTCCGCGTCCGCGCTGATGTTTTCCACCGTCCTCGCCCTTCCTGTCTTCTTCTTCTGCTCCTCCATGTGCTCAGCTCCTCCGTGACCTCATGTAAACACTTTGTCTTTCTAATCTGGGCCTCCGTCGTGCCGGATCAGCGTTAACCCAGCGTTGCTGTCTGCACCTCCCGGGGAATGAGAATGTTTGATTTAAGTAAAGCGCCGCGCTCAGCTTTTCCCTTACAAAACAACGTTTCTGATTAATTGTCGCAGTTTGAGAGAAACACATGTTTCTGTGTGTTTGAGTCACTAATACGTGTGGTGATGTTGGGAAGTGATGTCTCAAGATGTTAGCGTTGAAGAACACAGTGTTTCCGACGCTTTGTATAAAATCATTCAAATTGTTTGTTTGTTCACTGAGATTTGATGCTAATACTGTGGCTAACCGGCTAACCTGAAAGTGTGTATGTCTTTGTGTGTGTGTGTGTGTCTGGAAGCTTGCAGATGGATCCGGTTCAGCTATCATTAACCTTTCCGCTTCTTGTTCCAGCCTTCATGTAGGTAACACACTCACCTTTTAACTCATCCATTCAGTGCTTCTTTCTTTCTCTTCTCCCATTTCTCACTCGATCACCTCATTTTCAAACGGTGCGAGATTAAAGTCGACAGCTGTGACAGATCTGCTCACATTGGCAACATGAACACGTGTCTGTTCTCACTTCTCTGACCTCGTATTTAACAGGTTTCACTGCATCTTCAAATGTATGCTAGTTATCCTTCAATCGTGATTCAAACGCACGTTGTAAATGATCATAAACCGTCATAAAACAAGGACCCGGCTGATGTGCTAGACATCATCTCAAAAAGTCAGACTTTTGAGGACATTTTATAACCTTTTTAATACATATTCCTGCAGATACCTTGCAAAAAGGACGTGAAATGACCTGTAACTGTGGTACAAATACATGCAAAGATCTTTAACTCGTGCAAGTGGTCAGCAAAGCTCTGACATTATTTGCACAAGGCTCTAAACCACGCGAAACGCTGCGATTCCTCACGCTCACGGTGACCCGCAGTGTGCTTTACTAGCAGTAGACAGTAGCAGGGATCTAGTTTTGGAGGGAAAGCCCTTTATTGATGAAGTTTATTCAAACTAAGGCAGTGATGGATAACTCTGGCCGCGCAGAGACGAGGGTCGATGTGGAAGGAATGAGATAAAGAAGAAGAAAACGACGCTTTCACTCGAAACGTTTTACATTCTGCTCTTTTTGGTCGCGCATCAGGAAAATACTTTGTACTTAAGAAATCCGGGTTTCTACACAGAGCAACACACGCCGAGCCGTGTGGTTACAGAAGAAATGTGATCCCAGGTTTGAACGGGAGACCACGCTCCTTGTTACATTCTTCCATTTTATTTATCTAAGCCAGGTCAATTTGAAGACTTAGCTTGACCCGGACCAGGCTGCGCACACATCCAGTAGTGCTGGCTCCCTCCTCGCTCGACAGTAATTGGGGGTGATTTCTTTCTCTCCAAACAAAGATATTTGTTTTATTAAGGGTCAGATATTGAAACCAGTCAAATTAAAGGCTCGACTTTCTGTCTGGCCGGGGCCAAAGTCAACAGAGCTGCTATAGATCCTCTATACCACAACTCTCTGTAAGCAGACAGTTACTAAAGGCCGCGGGAGGGATGGATAAATAAGAGAGGGTTAAGGAGGGAGAAAGTGACTTAAAGAGAAGCAGAGGGAAGGAAAAGAATCTGAAAAAGGTTGAGTGAAATTAGGAAAAAGAGGGCGGACTAATATCTCATGGCAGCAGAAAAAGAAAGCTCGCTCTCTCATGTGCTGTAAATCCTGGCTTCTTAATCTCTGGGTTGCGACCAGAAAACGGGTCATGGGCGTATGTCTGATGATTACCAGATTACTGCAGCAGTGTGCGCTCAGTGGAGCGGCTTCCAAGGCGGATCACTCGGATCCAGTTTCAGAGTTGGAAAAGTTTAAGAAGATCGGCTGTCAGTAGCGTCATGGCTCCTCAAACCTCGGAGGCACCGACCCCCCTTCGAGATATTTGAGATCTAACATCGCTCAGATGGAAAATGAACATTGTGTGTCACGTTTCATCTGCGGCGTCCAGGCTTGATGATAGTATTTGTCATGGATCAAGGCAGCCTCTCTCCTTTCTCGCTTTTTTTTTTTTTTTTTTTTTTCGCTCCTTACTTAAGGTAGTTGCGTTGGTTTTTCTGCGTCTGTGTTTTCCATCGGTGACGTGTTTTATATGAATTTGTGCCCCTTCAAAAACTGTGGTTGTTCTGCGTCTCTCCTCTGCCATTAATTCTCATCAAAACTATCCCAGTTCATCGCCAAAAACTAGTCAAGTTCGATTATAATCCTGCTCGGAAAGCGATGTATTTTGCCTCTTGTTCCATAAATCCTCACTGGCTGCTTTTCGAACCAGACAAACTAACTGAAATGGCTTCATGCCAGGTGACTTTGTGGCATTTTTGGGGCTTTATGAAAACACATTTATGGCCCTATAATGACACTGTGACCAGAAAAAAAAAAAGATGTCAAAATAGCTAAATTATTATTGTTTTTCTAGTTCTGCTAATTTCAGCCTCAGACTGATGTAAGCTGCTGTTTACCTCCAGAATATTTTAAGATTTTCTGCCCAGAATGTCGTTCAGATGTGCCCATGCTCTCCTGGAGGACACGGTTTGGCTTTAACAAGTCTTCAGCATATTGAACACTTCAGAAATAACAATCCCTGCATGTCTCGCACCAACAGTCTGTGGTTAGGTATTTGTTATGTCAATCTGTCTAATCATCATTTAGAGATTCGCTAAGCAAAAGACTTCAATCTGGGCTAAATTTCGTGAAAAAGATTTTTAAAGCTGCTATATTTGATATTTTTATACTAACTATAGATCAAATGACTGCGTGATATATGAAAGTTATCCCTTGTAGTGATGAAATTGTCATCCACTATTATAAAACACCCAAATCTCCCACTGAAGTGTTGCACTGTGGGTAATGTAGGCAGTAGATTATAGAAGGAAGAAGAATGAGATACGATATCTCTGGTTCTGCTGCATCGTCACCCAAGTTTAATCCAGTTTTAACCTACGAGTGTTTGGATGTGTTTCAATGTCTTTAGTGCAGTGAAACGCTTCTCAGTGGATCTTCAAAGTGTTAATCCCTCCATGATTCAATGGTGGCTATCATTGCTAATGCTACAAGCCAGTTCTTCTTTAGCTTATACGAAACTAGCCAGAAATGGCATGCATCATTTCCTGCATGTCAGAAGAAATTTCAAAGCAAAGAGCTGCCGGCAGCACGAGTGTTTAACAGCAAATGGAAACGCTCTCAGGGACTGGATATAGATGGAGTCACTACTGTGCAATGTCAATCAGTGATAGCAAAGACGACATTTATTTATGTGAAAATGCCACAGATTTTTACTTGAGGTTTGGTGCGCTGCCTTGAAACCACCGTGGAGGGAATGACAAACACACACAAACAGCTCTGCTGACACATCTATCCCAGTCTTTCCACATTCTTCACGTTGGCCGGTTTATTTTGGAGATATAGAAAAAAAATCGTTGCAGGTTTTGGGCAGAATGGCCTGGTGGTTTCAGGACCTCCCTGCCGAAGCAAAAACGTCGATGCTGTGTCACGATTCGAGTCCACAGCTCTGGACCGGACACGTCAACATGGCCCTTCAGTGTACTTCAGTTGTGACTGACGAATGCGGGCTTTAGTTGTCAATCTAGAGGACATAGTCTTTGAATGTTTTGCAGCAGTCATAGTCCCCTGTGCACCAGTTAGCTTTGTAATGTGGACCATCAATCAAGCCTATTATGGAAGAGTAGACGGGGAAACTGTGTGTGTGTGTCAGTGTGTGCCATTATCTCCTTTTGTACATTTCGTGCAACGTCAGCATAAATACATCCACGTGGCCAAACAACCTGCTAAGAAACTTTTTTACATGTTTACATGTACAGTAACTCCTCCATTATATTGAGGAACAGAGGCGTCAGAATACACTGTGTGTGTGTGTGTGTGTGTGTGTGTGTGTGTGTCGACCTGGCCTTGAACACGCTTCAATTGTGTTTTTGCATCTTCATCTCGACAGATTGACATTGATTTTCCCTCCATTTTTCTCCCACTAGTATCAAGAACTTTGCACACTGCACATTCTGACAGTATCACTCAGTATTTACACGTTTCAGAGCAACTTCCTGGTGATAAATTGTCAACAAAAAGCTCCCAAACGCTGCATAAGTTTTGGTTTCTATGAGAATTGCTGCTTTTGACCTCTGACCTCTTCCGCTGCTGTGGAAGGGATTTCCCCACCAAAAGCACTCATGAAGCAGCTCAGAGCTCTTGTGTAAATCCAGCCGCTCTGCTCGAGTTCTTGGCAGTGCCAGTCTTGGTTTGGTTAGCCTGGCTTTCCCCGCAGGGCGTAATGATAGGCTGCAAACCACACACTGACACCCTGAACAGACCGCTGCGTGTGTGTGTGTGTGCGTCCGACCTCTTGAGCGTACACTAAATACCTGTCGCAGCCTGGAGCGCTCCCCCGGCGGCCTTCATCGGTCCGAATCAGGAGTCGTGCACGTGAGTGGATACACCTCGGCACACACTGGTGGGCACACACACAATTCCTGGCGCCCCTGTCATCAAAGCTTGGCACCGGCTGCACACAGAGGGCACATTAACACACACCAGACGCTTCACGCCTCAGACACTGTGTGTGTGTGTGTGTGTGTGTGTGTGTGTGTGTGTGTGTGTGTGTGTGTGTGTGTGTGTGTGTGTGTCAGTCAGTCATGTTAAACTCCACGTGCTGCCCTTTTCCATGCCATGCTGCCACTTTGGAAAAATAAGGAACTCCATAGTTTTCTCCCCCTTCTGTGTGTGTATGAGTGTGTGTCTGTGGGAAGTAGGAGAAAGGGGATCCCACACCAGCTCAGTGCCATAAGAGCACTTTTGTTCTACATTCATGCCTACACACACACACACACACACACACACACACACACTAAAACACACACAAAGGAAAAAGTGGTGCATGCGTCATGAGCGTGTTTCAAGCCCGAGTGTTCCTCGGAGGGTTGAAGGTTGCAGGGCGGGGGCTTGTCTAACGTGTGTGTGGGTGTGTGTGTCTCCGTGTGTGTGTGTGTGTGTCCGTGTGTGTGTGTCCCCGTGTGTGTGTGTGTGTCCTCAGTATTCACCATCGTTGTTTCCTTGTTGCGTCAGTGCCAATAACAGACACAGAAACACACACACACACACACACAGACACACACACACACACACACACAC
>CALSCE010000158.1:87169-97169 GCA_943593645.1 Bovichtus variegatus
CCATCGTTGTTTCCTTGTTGCGTCAGTGCCAATAACAGACACAGAAACACACACACACACACACACAGACACACACACACACACACACACACACACACACACACACACACGGACAGACAGACGGACAGTTTTTCTTTTCTGAGAGAAAATATTGAAAAACAAAAGCTTCGACAGACCGCTCCATGTTGCCAATGTGAGCAGACTTTTAGTAGATTTGATGGATGAGGCAGCTTCTTTCCTGAGAAAATAAACAAAGTCTTGATAAAAACACATAACAGGGTTTCATTCAAAGATGTCATATATCCCCCCCCAGAAAATCATATCATATAAATCAAAATGCCTCGTATCCAAACCACATTGTGAGCGCTCAGGATGACTCATAGCTGTAATAGTAAGACTTTAACGGCCTTCGCTTTTATGCCAGCAGTCATTTTGTAATAGAGGGATTTATTTCCTTTTTATTTCAAATGGTGTATGTTTCATTTTGGAATGAAACCCTTTAATGTGTAATGAGTATTATGAAATGTGTTGAAAAGCTACTTAAAATGTGTTTCATCCTGTTATTTTAGTGTGTGGTTGCATTGATTGAGTGTGCAGCGTGTGATGAAATTACATTTTCTGTCTGACCTGTCTTTTACTGTTAACGCCGACACTAGATGTTGCAATGGGTAAGTTTGTTAGCAATTTCTTTTTATTAGAAAGTAATAAATTTCCGATTTCCGATCACTGCTGTGGGCGAGCGGTCGCACGATGCAGCGCTAAGAGTCATTTTCCATAAAAAAAAAAAAAAACTGCCTTTTTATTTGTTTTATTCATCAAGTATTGTGATTGTTTATCAATGCAAAGTCTCATTTAAAGTTTTATTAGTCTTTCCTAAAATATTAAGCCTGTTTACTGTCCATATTCTGGGACAAATCCACTGCATCCACTACAGCAGCTGCTATTAACAACTGACATCTTTATGAGAACACAAAAAAAAACTACAGATCCCATGAATATTCCCCAGCATGGCAGTGCGGGTACTAACGTTGGAACTCTGTTTTGTCCGTATCCATGAATTTAAGTAAATTTTTCATCTTTTTTTTTTTTAGCTGTAATCTCTGCTGTCTATAAAGACAGACGGACACGTGTGAATAAGCAGAAAATATTAAAAAAAGAAGATATTTTATAGTTTTATCTAAACGTATGGAGTTACAACACTGTTTTTTGTTTTTTTATTTAACGGGGATGAGATTTTCTTACTTTCTGGAGCCGAAGTTACGCTTTCACTCTCAGCCTGACTACAGAGGTGTGCCTCGAGTCCTGAGTCTGAAATCTAAAAAACCTTCCCCACCAAAGACTCCTGACTTCACTTGGTAGGAGCCCAATGAATGCAATTAAGTCTGTGAATCATTGGCCTTGAATCTTGGCTTCACGTCCAAGACTTGAGGCTCGCTGTGCCCATCGGAGGGCAAACATCAGAGTCACAGTCGGCGCTTCCTCTCCGTGATGTCGGCCACACACAGTGTCTGACGTCATCCTGAACACAGGCGATGCATTCAAAGAGACTCCGTCCTCCTGCTCTCCTGTTGAGGATTGACGTTTGCGTCCGTCGTGCCACAGTTAGAATAAAGCGTAGAAGACGATACTTCTATTTATGTGTAACAGAGATGGAAAAGCCGCCGAGGGATTCTTTTCATCCATACATAAACATACATTTCGCAACTCTGTTTTTTTGGCACAACGCGTTTTCTTCTGATGTCCGTGTTGGTTTTGTCCACTTTGTGCCTGCTCCCATCCTGATGTTGCCCGTTTCCATTGCCTCACAGCGGCCGTATAGCATGACCTTAATGCCACGGACCCACGAGAGGCAATTTTTACTTGTGTTGACGTGACTTGGCTAACTCCACGTTGCCATGCGATCATTGGAAAAAATCATGAGAAGCGGCTTATTCCTGAGCCCGGCGGTGCGCTGCTCTCCAGAAGGCCAGCAGCACTCAGTGCAGGGCTTTTCATGAGTCGTTCTGCAGGTCAAAGGTCGTCACAGGAGTTCAGATGTTTAGCTCGATGAATGACGCGCGGTCCTTTTCAGTAGCCTCGGACGTTCTGGTGGAGATTAACTTTTTCCCCGTTCGTATGAAAACGAAGATGTTGAGTTGAATCCAATGCAAACATTTCAACAAGAATTTGATTTACTTGATTTAGGAAAAATGAAAAAAAAAGCAGTTTTGGATCCATGTTTTAAGAAAAACACTAAATTTAATTTATGTCATAAGTGGTGCCCTGAATTTTGGAATTCAAAGTGACTGGCTTATTGCTATATTTTTGTTATTTATATCTAAATCTTTTAACGCTTTTACTGCTGCACAAGTTCTTTGCAGTTATTGTTAACCTGCCGACCTGTGACCAACAGGCAGAGGAGTTCCTGGACTGGTGGAGTAAGTTCTACGCTTCGACCGGACAGAAGAACAAGTACGGGACGTACCTGGAGAGAGGCTTCGACACGCTGAAGGTAAGCGTCACAGAGGGAGCGCGGGAATAAAAAAACTACATTAAACCTCTTCCCTTCGTATAAAAAAACTCTACAATCTACTGCTTTTATGTCTATGTTGAAAGTGGTGTTGAATGTCAGGATAACTTACACAGTACATTTACATTCCCAGTATTTATAAGTAAAGAAATAACTGGAAACCTATAAAAAAAAAAAAAACAAGTTTTAGAGTTATATTTATATGTTGCATTTTAGTGAGTAATGTTGACTAATATAGTGATATAACATTGCAGGTAGTGTGATGTGACCTGGATGTGCGTGTCAGCTCATTATAGTCCAGATCGCTACATGCTAATTGCTAATTATGCGCTCTGAGGTAACGGGGCGGTCACTTATTACGTGTGATTTGTGCAGTTAATGGCACGTAAGCAACTCTCCGTCTTGAGTCATTCTGGTTCACATTTGTTCTCTTCGTGTATTTATTTTATTCTTTTCCTTTACGTCTGATGTCTACCCCTCACATGGGTGTGATACCAGTTTAAATTGTTATAAAATAAGTACTTGTACGACACATTTTTGGACAAAGCGCGCTGTTATTTAAGGAGAAACGTGAGTAGATTAACCAGGAGTAAGAAGAATTGCTCTGGTATGTTTTGGCCTGTACGTCTGCGCTTTGTCCTCTTCACTGACGCGCTGTGTGAGTGCACGTGTGTGTGAACAGGTGTGTGTCTCTTAATGCACGCACAAAGGCTATTTGTGTGTGTCCGTTGGGGAGGGAAAACGTCAGGAAGATAAAGACAACGCGGAGGAAAAGAAGGATGGAGAGCTACAGAGGGAAACACGAAGAGGATGGAGACAGTGCCGCCCTTTGTTCCACTTTCTTAAAAATGTTTTTTGCTCCAAACTTCACATTTTAAATCACATTTTTGCCTTCCTGCCAGTTCCCTCCGTCAGCCGCGTCCCTCCTCCCCCTCGCTTCTCATGCCTCGTCCTCGCAGCCGAGCGCCGTGACATTCCGTCCGTTCTCCAAACTCCTCCGATGACTCACCCGTGGTGAATTCTCGTCGGGAACGCCGCAGTGGGACGGGTTCAGGGAAAAGGCCGCTCTCCGATGTTGGCTGTCTCCGGTCTCGTTTCTTTCAGTCTGCCACGGTTCACCCGCCGTCCCCGGAGCCCCCCCCCCCCCCGCCATCGCCCACGCTCTCTTCAACCCTTACCCCGATTCTCTCGGCCCGAACGCCGACCTTTTCTTCCACGGGGACTCAAAGCACACGTCAGTCTTCTTTTCTGATGCCCAAACAAATGACTAATCATGTCAGAATTTTGGCCTTTTTTTTTTTTTGTTGTTTTTTTATTGCTTTTAAATGAGACCTCTAACCTCTCCCTTGAAAGCCATTTCACATGAGCGCAGCAGCTGTAACTCCGGCCTAAACTCGCGCAGAAGCATTTGAACATGAACTTCTAACGAGCAGAAATGTTGGAGCAAGGCCCTGCCAAACATGCCCTCATGTACGAGTACATTTATTTATCTTTTCCTCCACGTGAAAACATTAAAATACAGCTAAAACTAAACGGCACAATCGAGAACAATAACTGCTCTCCCCGCAGTCGTTGACCCTTGAAAGGCTCTTTCCATTTTTCAAGTAGGTGTATTTTTTTCTTCATTCAGGAAGCCTATTAAACGGCTTCACCCCGGCCGATGGAAACACATCTAAGTCGCCTTTTGGGTTTTTTGCGACATTTCAAAAACGTTGCTCAAAATTCACTTGACAGTTGGATGGAAACCAGCAGAATGACCAGTGAGCCGCTGGTTCCATCGCAGCTTCGCCTCGCGTCCACCCTCCCACCTACTCCGTGCCAACGCCTCCTTTATGTTCACTCCCTCCTCTCCTCTCCTCCGCTCTCCTGCTCCTTTCTTTCCTCCGACAAGCCCTTCAGTCAGATCTGCTACTGTCACAATGAGCCAGTGTTTCCAACCTTTCCGTCCTCCTTTACCTTCCTCTCACCCCGTGCCGCCGCCTCCTTCCTCCTCGCCCTCCTCTCTTCCCGCTGCCCTTCCACACTCTCTGGGCCGCTACCGTCAGACGCACTTTTCCAGCCTCGCTTTGACCCGAGCTAAACTCTCTCCTCTTAAAATCCTCACCTTTTCTCTCGGCTCTGCCGTCGCCTCCTTTTCTGTCACCTTTCACTTTCCGTTTTTCTCCTGCAGCCGCTGCACAGGCTCTGCAGTTGCATCATCAACTTCGCGCTGTTGTCTGGCGCCATCATTGAGTGAGCTGGCTGGATATATCATAACCAATTAAGCAAATGAGAGGTTCCTGAACGAAAACTTAAGGATTCAGTAACAATCAAGTGAAGGAATAATGTCAGAACAAAGTAGATTTATCTCTTTCTTCTTGCTCCGTATTTTAAGAGTCATTTAATCCACTAAATCAACTTTCTTGAAGTAAATTATTTGCAGATTTACTTCATTGTGCTATCAATTCAAAGTGCATGGAGCTCATTGGCACAGAAGCGCTTTGTGTTTCTGCTGATGAAAAAAAATTCATCTTTTGTGCAAGAAAATTTTAATTTTTTTTTTAAAATCACTGCTATTTTCTATTCTATTCTATTCTATTGCTGCTCTACTGCTTCATTACTATTAATAATTAGATGTATTAATATAATCAGATAAAAAACAAGTGCACACACGACTGTGTTTCGTGGACCTCACCATCGGCTGAAACACCATTTTCTTTTCCTGCCCTCGAGCCACAACCTGCTCAGCTCATCTCTTCGTCCTTCTTCGATCTCCCGTCTCTACCTCCAGTAAACTCTTCGTCCTTGGCTCACTCCTCTCCCTCCCTCCCCCCCCTCCCTTCTTCTTCCCTACCTTCCATCTCCTTCCTCTCCCTCCTTTCTTCCTTGACAGTAGAATTGGTTTGTTTTTCTTCCGTCACAAAGACGCTGCTGTTTCCACTCTTGTGAGGAGTTGGTTCCCCGCTCTCCTCCTCCGTACTGGGTTTGGTGCAGGACGACTGGGATTTTGTCGTATTCCAGTGAGCCAGTGTTTCCAGACGTGTCTTTCGTTTGCATCATCCCAGACTTTCACACCTCTAACCTCCTCCACCTCAGCTTCACCTGCACACAAGCAGTTTTCCTTGTTTCTGCTACGCGTACCCTCGTTATTCCCATTTAAAGAAGCGCGTCTCCTCATCGAGTGATGAAACGCTGCTCTGGTCAGAAATCCAACACCAGGCAGGATAACGTGAGCTTTGTAAAATGTTTAGCTGATTTCTGTTTTCACTAAAAGGCACATTTCACCATCTCCATCCATCAAAAATGTTTCAGTTTCCTAGCTTCTGAAGCTGTCTTATAAAATATTGATTGAGGACACTTTCTGTCGCAGTGCAGAAGACGGATCAAAACCGTCACGAGGAATAAGCCCCCATTAAAAACGGCAAATTGCTACTTTCATACTTAGGTTTTGGTGCAGATTTTACAGATGACATGGTTAGCATTAGCCCATGAGAACTGGTCCGGCTCCAGCGTGGCGCCCGTTCAACTGAACGACAGCTGCTCGTCGAGCGTGAAAGCCAGAAGAGCTTCTGTGTTCTGCTTTTCTAGACTCTGGGAAAGTTTTCCAAATTGAAAACCTTTCATGGATTAAAAAAAAAGTGTGATGTGATGTATTTATGCTTAAAGAAAGAGGATGTTACGTTTCTATGCGTGGATCGTGTGTCAGCCCCGCGGCCCCCTCCCCTCGCTCTTCGTCTCCCCTCTCCCCTGGTACTGGGTTTGGTGCTCAAGTAGTGAAATGAACCGCTGTTTCCAGACCTCTCTTTCGTTTACATCATCACTCTCTCTCTCTCCTGTCCCTCCCCCCTCCATCCTCACCCTGCTTTTCCAACTCTTTCACCCCATCTCCACCCAAATCTTAGACCATGTAGACCCTTCGTTCCTCCCATCCTTCTCCTCCTCCTCCTCCTCTTTCCAAGGAAGATAAAAGGCCAGTGTCCCTGGTATCTACGTAACTCTCAGAAACCACAAACAACAGCTCTATATTTTCTTTTCAAACCACACTTCAAAATGTTGCATTCAATTCCAAGTACTTTACTCGTCCCTCAGGGGGCCAATTCAAGCAAGCCTGCAAACAGAAGTACAGTATTTTGGGGGTGGATGGGGGTAGAGTCTCCCCCCCGACAGCACTGCAGCTTTGTTACTTCCAGCACTTCTAGTTTTGTTGATGCTGAAGTGAACCACTGTTTCCAGCTTGCACTTTATAAATTCGCCTTTTCAGGGACTGTCATTCTTCCGTGATAGGAAAAGAATGACCGTGTGTGTGTGTGTGTGTGTGTGCGCGTGTGTGTGATTGATGCAGACAAACATCACTAATGAAAACAAATGAATCTCTATGTGTTTCTGACACATAGACGTCCCTGCCCAGATACAGCATGCACACATGCCGGCGCCCCTGCAGTGTGTGAGTCTAATATACTGTTGAGTAGCTTTTGGCTCAAGTTTGAATCCAATACCAGTGGACTTACTCTGCGCCAATACTTGGCTAAGATGCCCTCTAGAATAATGTGTGTGTGTGTGTGTGTGTGTTCTGTTTGGCAGCCTGGTGAAGACCGTTAAAAATAAAGATGGGTCTGACGTAAATACCCCCGCCTGGGTTTCTGCTTCCAGATCAAAATGCGACAGAAAACAAGTCCAACACACGAGCTTTTCAAATATTCCTGACGTCACTCTTCCTTCTCTCGTTCCTCCTCATCCCTTTCTTTACGTCCTCTGTCCTCTGTCCTCTGTCCTCTTCCCTTCTCTCTAACCTCAGTGGAATGAGAGGTGATAACCCCGCCCCCTCTCCTCCTCTTCCTCAGGTGTATGACCGGGAGCTGGAGAAGGTCGAGGGTTTTGAAGGTCTGTCAGACTTCTGTCAGACTTTCAAGCTGCAAAGAGGGAAGACTCGGGACGAAGGAGAAGATCCGTCCGTGGTGGGAGAGTTCAAGGTATGACCTGTCCTCCTCATCCTCATCCTCTTCCTCTTCCTCACATCACCTTGTCACCACTTCACACACACTTCACACACACTTCACACACACACACACTTAAAGCACTGCACAAAACCCCCATGTGCCAGTCGTCATTTCTTTTTTATTATCATTTCTTTTTAACGGCTTCCCCTGGTAACCCCCTGTGTTTTCTGCTCAGGGTATGTTCAAGATCTACCCCCTGCCAGACGACCCCTCCACCCCCTGCCCCCCCAGGCAGTTCAGAAAGCTGCCCCCCAACGGCATCGAGGAGTGTTTGGTCCGAGTCTACGTCGTCCAGGCTGAAGGACTGCAGCCCAAAGACACCAACGGGAAGGTGCGAAGGCGGAGGAGAGCGGGATCTAAGTGTTGTTTTCATTAAACCGTGTAATGGATGCCAAAATGCAAAGCACCGGATGGTTATGGATATCATACACTTCATTTGTGACTTCTTTTCAAGTACTCAGTGGTACTGAAATAGAATAAAACACATTTAATAAAGAAAGGAGCGAAAGGCCAACGCACATGTTAATAGAAAGTTTCTCTCCCCACTTTTGTGTTTTCAGTGTGACCCCTACGTGAAGATCACTTTGGGGAAAAAGACCATCAACGACCATGATCACTACATCCCCTGTACGCTGGACCCCGTCTTTGGAAAGTACGTAACGTCGCTGAAAGCAAACGTCCGCGCTTCCCCCGATCTTGCAGACTATACAGATGTGTTTCCCGGGGAGTCTGCAGACTTCCAGAGGGGCCGGTAGACACATGGCAGTACGGATGTGATGATATTTAAGGAATGAATAATTACACACGATCCCGGGGGCATTATGTTTTCAGGTGCGTCCCATTCTCGTGAACGATATATGGGATTTTCTTCATATTTGGCAGAAAAGTCCACATGGACTTGGGGTCTGGGGGGGTCAAAGGTCAAGGTCACTGTGATTTCACATCTGTACCATCGTTGTGAAGGTCATATCTCAGGACAAATGAAGGGAATTTTCTTCAGTTTTGGGACAAACGTCCACTTGGACTCGAGGATAAATTTGGGGGTGAAAGGTCAAGGTCACTCACAAAACACTTCAAGACTGAATATGCTAATTATGACTATTTAGGGTAAAACTAAAGAGGAAGGAAGTTCAGTCTGACGCCTCCGCTTCATTCAGAAAGGCATGAGGAATATGCACCGTGTAGGTTTTTGGGTGCATTTTCTGAACATTTGATGTTTCATGTTGGAGCTCAGACCAGGTGTGAGGCCCTCGTCTCTTCAGTCAGTGCTCTGCTTTAGCTGTGCCCTCCCCTCCGGCCCCTGAAGGGTCTCACGTAGTACACGGCGCGGGCATGCTCGGCTGCATGCTCGACTTCACCAGGTTGATTGATTCATTTCGCATTTCTTTAACATGTTGGTCACTTTCTGATCACCTTCCCTCTCAATCTCTTCTTTGTTTCTCTCTCCTCCTCTTGGCCCTTTTTTTGTTTTCACACCAGTAGGGGTCGCTACACACACACACACACGCACACACACACACGACTGCAGACTGTAAACTGCTCTCGGTCCTGCTGACAACCTGTGACGAGACGTGACATTTCTTTTTATTAAACCAGTAAAAAAGTTATTTTCTTTTACCTGGACATGAAGCCGAGGACTGTTCTGGTCCCAAGCGCTGCAGCACGCGACATCACATCCCGTCACGTTACAAAGCGTTGCGTCACGAAAGGTTGTCTCGCTCGCATCACGCCGCATCCTTCTGGTTCCCTGCAGGATGTTCGAGCTACACTGTTCCCTCCCTCTGGAGAAGGACCTCCGCGTGATGCTGTACGACCACGACATGCTGACCAAAGACGAGAAGATCGGAGAGACGCTGATCGACCTGGAGAACCGCTTCCTGTCCAGATACGGAGCCATGTGTGGCCTGCCGCAGTCCTACTGCGTGTGAGTACACACACAGAGGATATTTCCTAAGAGGATATTTGTGAATATTCTAAGTACAAGTGTTTTTTTTATTGTCTGGAATGACTTTCGCTGACATGTTTGAGTGTATTTAAAGGAGCGCGGTCTCTTGTCTGTGCCTCTCTGTCAGCTCGGGGGTGAACCAGTGGCGGGACCAGCTCACCCCGAGGCAGCTGCTGCACCGAGTGTGTGAGCGGAGAAACCTGCGAAAGCCCGTCTACCAAGACGACGTGGTCCACTTCAGAGGGGACCGCTACACCGCCGCCGACCTGGGTGAGGGGCCAACACGCGAAATAAACATGTGCCAGAATGAATCCGAAACTCAAGCTGCAGAGAGAGAAATGTTTTCACCTGTGACCCGGAAGTCAAGCATTGTTCTTTGAGCGCCCCCCCCCCCCCCCCCCCCCCCCCCCCACGACGTGCATATGAATGCATAGTGTAAAGCAAATCTACCTATTTTTACTTTTCTGCTCCTGATGACTTCCAGACTGAATAATTCAAATGTTTTGTGCTTTCTAACCTTTTTGGTTGTCTTTAATACATTTCTAGAGGGAGTCAGCGTGTGTGTGTGTG
>CALSCE010000158.1:113472-137676 GCA_943593645.1 Bovichtus variegatus
TTTGTTTTCTATCCCACTTAAAAAGGTCAGAGCCCTCAGGAGTCATTATATCACCCCTAATATTAATGCCTGTGTGTGTGTGTGTGTGTGTGTGTTTTTACTTATATAATTTGTCTGAAAAGCACAGTTTATTACTTTAGTGAATACGTGTGTGTTTTCGTATTTTTCCAAGTACATCTTGTTTGTGATTACACAAGCTGAGCAGTGTTTCATGTGCTCATTAGGAATTAATGAATTGAGTTATGCAATTATTCAGAGTACTTTTTAGTGTTTTTAAATGAATAGATGTTTTTGTCCATGCATGTTTGTGGGCGCGTGAATCATTCTTCAATCCAAAACCATAAGTGAGAGCAGGTGTGCTGCTCCGAGTTCATGTTTGATTCCGGATGTTGACCTTTTGCTCTGTGATTTCTTCTCTACCACTTTGTGTTATGAAACTTTTTATGCTTCAGATTAAACGGATTTGTCACAAATAAATGAAAAAAACCATACAGAACAAAAGAGAAGTGCACAAAAGGAAAAAGGGAGCGAAGAAGAACAACATGGCCATGCGTGCCCTGCTGCTACACGTGTACATTTTATCTGTTCCCTTCAGCATTAGTTATATCTAAAGCTGCTTTAATCAATACTTTTATATCACCGGTGCAATAAAAGTTAATGTTAAAGGTGTCGCTTATAGGATGAACCCACAGATTATCCCCCGCGCTGCAGTTCCCCTCGGCTTTACAGAGCATGTTAGCAGCTTTTTATTTATTATTTACATGTTCACTCACTTTACTTTATCTTTTGAGACGATTACAAACTTGCCCCTTTTTTTTGGATTCGGTTGTGAACAATTTAGTCGCGTCTTCAGCCACAAATCTCCGCAGGAACAACAGACGTGGCCACATCTGTTGAGTCCAGTTGGAGTCAGCGAGAGATGCTCAGGAGCTCTGCTTTGTGGACTAACTACCAAACATTGAGCTGTCAAACCTACAAGCTTTTAGGTGCACGACATTGTCTCTAACAGCCAGGTGAAACTACCCCTTCAGGCGACGTAAATGGAAGACCAGGGTTTTCATTATATTTTAAGAGTCGGCCCTGTTATGTTTTTACAGCCCGGTTTTCTACAATATAGTCTTTCTCCACAGTGAGTGAATGGGAGCCATATGGAAAACACAGCACTGTACCTAAGCTGCTATTTTCGTCAAACAGACAGGGTATTGTGCTGCAAGGATGGAGAGAGAGAGAGAGAGAGAGAAAGGAAGACGAGGTAAAGAGAAAGGGAGGAAAGAAATAAGGTGGATGAAAAGGGGATCTATTAAAGGAAGAGGGTAATAGTGGGAAGTGGGAGGAAAACATGTAGGGATGGAGGTGAGGGAGAGAAAAACAAAAATAAAGAATGAATGGTAGAAGAAAGAGGGGTGAAACGAAATAAAGGATGGGGAGGAGCAAAGAGGGGGTTGAGGAAAATGTATTTGCTAAGTGTTAACGAGAGAAAGGAGGGATAGAAGAGGGAGGGGAGGAAAAGAGGGGATGGTGGGAGGAAGTAGGACAGGAAGAGGATGCTTGGAAGTTCAACAAGGCCAAAGGATTGTCCACATTATAACTGACTCTGTGAGGAGTGGAAGTGGAGAGGAGGAGACAACATGAGGGTGAAGATGAAATAAAAAAGAGGAGAGGAGAAAGAGGAGAGAGCAGCTATGACTGAAAGTGAAAAATTGGAAAAACCACATCATGAGTTGGGAATTGCACCTGCAGGAACGTGTCCGCCTCCTTGAGCTGCAGCCTGTTACCTGTCACGTCCCACACGCGTCGCAGCGCCAGAGCTTTCACCACCTGCAGGCAGCAGCTCGTCCACCTCCATGCCTGCAGATCCAAGGCCGAGGACCTGGTGTGGCGCAGCTGCGCGACATATGGAAGACATGCATGAATTAAAACCAACGCCGCAGTGAAGAGTAGGAAGAGACTGTAAGAAATAAAGAAAAAAACAAACTCTGTCTGTATTCAGAGGAAAGACGTAAGAACGGCGAGGAACTCTCACTCTGCATCGATTACAGAGATTACCAAACGGAGGCTGACGCATGATTTGACAAACTTAAAAATACCTCTATAAAACTCCCACGTCGCCTCCGCAAAAACAGGAAGACAATAATGGGAACACACGCATGCACACTTTACATAGTGACGCACAACAGTGACAGATCACATATACACATAATCGCACGCAGTGACGCATGCATGCATGAGTATTTCCTAATGCACACTTGATTGGTACTCGCTGAAACATGCTGGCAGTTGTGAACGAGTGTTAACGTAGGTTTGGACGCACACAGGCTCTGTAAGCTCACGCATTTATGATCCTGATCCAGTAATGTTAGCAGGCTGACGGCTCAGTGGTCATTAAGTGTCAATCAAAGAGGCGGAAAGTGGAGAAAGTAGTCGAGGCTGTTGAGTTTGTTGTCCAGACGGACTGGACCGGAGCACAGCGGAGCAAATGTTCTCCTCACTCTCCCTGAGTGGAAGTGATCAGCGATCATGTATCACTGCTCGTGGACTGTTCCCGCTGACCTGCGGGGGAAACAACAACTGTGCTGAGTTAGGATTTCAGACGCACAGCAGGGATGCACAATATTGGATTTTTTGGCGATTTATTTTCCACCAAATTGCAGAGAACATCAAGTCTGTCCTGTGGTGGAATTAACTTGTTGTTATGCTTACTTTTATCATGAGCGTATATATGTGTAATCTATGTGATTGTGTGTACAATGCAAAGGCATAGTGTGGCGACTTTAATGTGCTTACAACAAAGCATGTGTTACTTACTGTTTACTGTAGAAATGTTACAACTTTGGGGTTAAAATGCATTTGTATGATTGATCAGTTTTATGAAGTTTGTTAACGTAGATGGCCTTAAAACAGCGTGAATGCGATAAAACATTTTGATCATCTCTGAGTTTCAGTTGAGTTTGAATGTTGCACGATTTTAACTGCAGTTTCAGGTGTTTTTCCACGTGCACGACACAAATCGTCACATTTAAACACTAAATATCAGAATACAATACATGTATTCTCCCTCTCGTACTCTCACTAACTGTCCGCCAGATGTGTGTGTGTGTGTGTGTGTGTGTCGAGGTCAGGAGAGCAGGATGGATGGCGGGAGGAGGAGGAGGAGAGAGAGAGGGGATGGAGGTATAATTTCACACCTGTCAGGTTCATGGCCTCAGAGAAGACGACAGGCGAGGGAGACGAGGGAGAGCTGAGACGCAGAACAACTCCTTTCCCTTTCTCCACTTTCTGCTTTTGTTTAAAGAACACGTGCAGACGATCCTCTGAGAAGTTTTTGGAGTTCCAGCAGGTTTTTTACTGGGCCAAACGCCCAAAACATTTCCATCACCTGCTCACCTTGTAATACCTCAGTGGTGTCAGACCGTGCTGTGTTTCTTTAAAAACCCAGGCAGCGTTTTACACCACCACCTCTAACGCCACCATGAGGTCGACCTTTGTGCTTTTGAGGGGATGTCTCCACAACTATTGAAAGGACGGCGCTGGACTTTGGTCCAGACATTAGTCATCATCAGGTCCAATACTTTGCTTTATAGCTAAATTCCTGCCTAACTAATGAAATTCCCAGCAGCCTGTTTAGTGCTAATTAGCAAATGTTATGTTATTATTACGGTAAGTTGGTGACGGACGATACCGATTACCGATCACCGATCGCGGCGTCTATTTGAAGCCTTCTATTTACGGTTGCAGCATCATTTATTTCTTCAACTTTTCTGAACGTTGTATGATAAGTATGAGAATTGCGAGAACTTCTGACTCTGAGGCTTATGGCGAAATGTAGTTTTTCTTTTAAGTTTTATAAATTCCTGTAGCTCCCTACTCTAATTATTATATAAAAAAAAAAAAAAATAGGCAAACAATTCCTTAATCTTTCCAGTCCTGAAAAAGACGTTTTATGACTCCAGCTTTATCATAAATTCGGCTTTCATTTTGTTTAAATAAAAACACAAAAAAAAAAAAAAAGAATCTATAAACACAGCTCACAGGGATTATTGGAACAAAAGGTGAACCTCCTTCAAATAAGGAACAAGATTGTTTTAGTAAAACATTGGCACACAAGATGACAATATAGTTTTCAAAGCATGACACGCTTTGAAGATTATACTGCTATCGTGTGTACCGATGCTCGAGCAAAATGCCCCATTCAATAATATAAGATGCTAATCAGAAAAAGATTTTAATATAATGAGAAAAATATATCAATAAGAGATTTTTTGTGTGTGTGTGTGTGTGATGAAAGCAGTGTGTTTCTGTGTTGTGCCCTGGTGATGAACTGTGGGTCTGTGCGTGATTATGAGAAGAGAAGAATGTGGTCCACTAACAACACAAGCCCCGAGGATGGTGCCTTCCCAGGCTGTAAAACACATTCTGGTGCTGTTCACACACACACGCACACACACACACACACACACACCATCGAGACGGACACCCTGCTGGTTTCAAACTCAACAGCTGTCGGAGTGTGAAACCTGATAAAAGCTGAAGAGACTAAATCGTCGGCCAAGCAGAGGGTTCGTCCAACTTTTGATAATAAGGTGATACTTTACTGACCCAGCCGAGGTCGGAGGTCAGAGGTCAGAGTTAAGCCACGGAGCAGCGCCCCTGAGCTGGAGGAGATTTAGCAACTTGCTCACTAATGCTTCACCAATCAATTTTTTTTTTTATATGAACACTAAATCAAAAGAGTTATGAGGAAAATTAAATTGAGAAACTTTACTCTGCAGTAGTTGTAAGCAATTGAGCTGTGATAAAGCCGCTGTACACTAACTGCTCCGCTTCTCAGGAGCTGGAGGAGACCAAAACAGAGCTAAAGGAGAGTGAATACGTTGCTAACAGGTGGATAAAAATACCACTGCAAATGAATGCTAATGCTGCTACATGTTAGCATTCTGTTAGATCTGTAGTGTAAATGAGCAAATAGTGAGCAGGGCCTTTATTAACCTCTGGATGCAGGATAATGTCCATCTCCACAGCGCTGACTCCATCAGTACAGCAATAGTCGCGTCATGCTTCTACTTTGCCCTTTTTTTTTTTTTACCCGAATGATCTGAAGCAATGAATGAAAAGCTCAACACTTCCTCCTGAATTCCTCGCAGCCTTCACTTTATAGGTCGATGTGAGAAACGGAGTTGAGTTGACAGCTTCTTCATGTGAAACCAGGTCGGAGCGTCTTTCAGCTTGTTTCTGTTTTTGTTTTTCTGTCCCTCTAGTGGCCAAAAGTGATTGATGCAGCTTTATGTACAAATGTGAGTTACTGCTCCAATTTTCCACTACATTTCAGAGGGAAATGTACTTTTTTACATCAGTACGTTACAGCAATGGCTTTTGTGACTTTACAGATTAATATTTCCCATTGAAAACATACAGGAAGCTCATACAAATATGATTTATTGTTGCACTTAATTAATTAGCCCGACTCTTAAATCCTCCAATACATGAGAGATTTAACTTCAGCTTATTGACTTTTTTTATTCCAACACCCTACTGATATCAGGTCCCGCCCCGCCCGGTAGATGTTTTGTGTTGTGTTTGTACTTCCTGTTTTATTGTGTTAACTGCATGTTCCCTCTCGTGTCTGTTGTTCCTACTTCCTGTCCCCAGCTGTCTCCACTCTGTTCATTAGTGTCTCCACCTGTGTCTCGTTGTCCCCTCCCACTGTATATATATATATATATATATATATATATATAGTCTGTGTGTTGTTTGTCCCTTGTTGCCAGTTCGTCTTCGTTCATTCATGTCAAGAGTTCCAGTGTTTATCCTGTTTCCCGAGTTCTTGATTCCCCGGTTTCCTCCGCCCTGTTTCCGTGACTCCGTCTTCACCTGATCACTACCTGTTTTTCCGCTACGCTGACCCGACTCTGCCCTTGGACTTTCCCTGTATGTTCTGTATGTCCTGGGGGGAATAAATAATTATATACATAGTTATAAAATACGCAAATGTTACTCGGAACTCAAAGAAGACTCATGTCGACCCAAAACATGCAAAGGAACCTGAGAACCAGAGTCCGTTTTTCTTATCTTGATGTTTAAGTAAAATGTTAAAATGGCTGACACGATCTTTTTTTAAGTTGATGCTCCTTTTACAGCGGTGAACCCTGGTCCGTATGAACACACCTGCCACTTTAGCAACCATTAAAGTCTTAAGAGCGGAACATAACATCATAGTCATTAAGCCTAATGATCTATAAATACGACTGACATTTATTACTACGCCAATATGTGAATATTTTTATTGCATTATCAGAAAAGATACCCCATAAACAAGTGATATAAAAGCCTGTCTCCTAAAATATGTTTTAAGATCTCTCTCAGATTCTATCTGGTGACGCCATGCGCCAAGAGTCAGAGAGAGCATGCGTCACCTCGGGCGCCGCAGGGCAGTAATGACCCGAGGAGAGTGAATTCATCAAGCGGGACGGTGCGAAGGCTGAGTGGAGGGTCGGGGTCAGCTCCCGAGTCTGAGAGTCTGCTTTTATTATTCAGTATTTGATATTTACGAGTTGGATTGATCGCGGCGTTCTGGAGGCGGCGACGGCAGGGGAGCTCGTTGGGGTAATTTACAGCTCGTCAGAGGTCGCGGGGGCCATCGGGACGCGATGAGATCATACAAATAACAATCTCCGGCGCGGACGCTGACCGTGGCTCGTTCAGACGGAGAACATCACAGAGAGCCTTGTTTTAATCTTAGGAGGGTAAATAAACCGACTTCTGCCCGTTGTTGATGTCATGCACGCTCACAAACATCTGTGCGCAATGTAATTGAAATCATGTGACTTTTGGAAACATCCTGCCGACCCCGTATGCATAATATAATGCAATCAAACGCTCCAACTGTAACCTGCAGATAAAGACAAACTAAGATCACGCTCTGCCTTGTGTAATTCAGGCCTCATTATATTAATCATAACAATATTAACATTAATGAATGTGTCGTTAATGTTAAAACCACAGTAGCACTTTCTGATTCCTTAATTATTTTTAAATATCTAAGCAATTGGACCGTTTGTGCGCAGGCAAGCGTCACACAAAAGTGAGACTTTTGACAGACTTTTAGGAAAAATAAAAAAGTGATTAATGGATTTACGAGAGTCGTTCTCCATCAAAGAAATGAAAGAGGTTCGTCGGGCGAGCGAGCGGACAGAAAAATGGATAGAGCTGTCAGCTTTCCCAAACAGACAGATCCCCCTCCTCTGGCTCATCATGAGAAAACACACCAGTGTCTCCACACACACACACACACACACACACCGCAGGGGGCTTGATATACGAGGTTGCGGTCATGTGTTCTGCTCGCGGTTGCCGCCGGTGACGATTGAATCACAGACCACAATGATGTCATAGGTGTGTGTGTGTGTGTGTGTGTGTGTGTGTGTGTGCGTGCGTGCGCGTGTGACCTCAGTATTACAGTAAATCTCCCAGATTTTCTTTTCGTAGTCTCAATTTTTCACCCTAAAGATGAGTCCTGATGCCACATGTGCAATTACTGGCAGTGAACTCAGCCTGGAGGGTTGATTACCCAGGATTACCTCGGCCGCCATTACCGAGGGCATGAGAACAGACGGCGTCATATTTAATAATGGAAATCATGATGTGCATGTCATGGTTTTTAAATGAGGGTTTTAGATAGAATTAATGGGAAGACCAACATTTATTACCTTTTTTTTTTTTTTCTGTTAATAAATTGCCACAAGTCAGAATACAGGGACAATTTTTTAATAAGCCGTGGCGTTGGGTGCGTCAGATTAACTTGTTTTTAACCCAGCGAGATGGATGAATTATGTCGGGAAGGTATGTGGAGAAGCTGTCGAAGATTAGTGAAGGAAGTTCAATGGGTTCGTGTTCGCAGGGAACATTTTTAAAGGTCAAAAAAATCAAGATGCACATTTGCATGCGACGAGATAACTCCCATCATCATCATCATCATGTAATTCTGTAGTAAAGGAAGCTCCAGAGTGATGGCGTGAGGTCTGCTGTGGGTATTCACGGTGCCCAGAGGATGGATACCATTCACTTTGCTGATCCTCTGACTTTTCCTGGAGGTTGACGTTTTAGTTTTGAGTGAAATGTCTCAACAACTTTGGCTGGATTGCCATGAATTCTGGTTCAGACTTTCATCTCCCCCAGTGGATGATTTGTAATAACTGTGGTGATCCTCTGACACAATTCCAGTTTACATATTTATTTTGGGTCGTGACCGAATACGGCACAAATACGGTTGCGCGCTAACAGGCTACACTCGTGTGTTTAGCAGAAGATGCTCTGTGGGATAAAATACTTAAAACTACAGAAAAAAACCCACAAATGATCGTGCAGCTCATGCATTTTTGTTGTCCGCTATAAAGATGGAGCCGCCGTGTTCGACCACGTCAATGCACCTTGACCTAAAACTCGATTCTTTTAATTGCAACTTTATCCCGCGCTGCCCCAACATAAGGACCATGTTTGTGTCCCGGAGATTCTTCACTGTCGATCCATCTTTCAGCCCTCTGCTTCCCTCACCAGTCCGTCCTTAAATATCTTCCTGCAGGTGGTCCGCCTGATATTGTCTTCCCCAGGTGTCTAAATAGGAAGACGCTGAAAGACGTGACAGATTCCTCCCAGGATGAAGGCTGCTCTACGTATTCGGAGACCGACGCACACACAGATACACGTCACGGAGGCCATTCGCAGGTATTAGGCTCAGGTGCAGCGGACAGATGCTTCATTATCATCACAAGCCTCCACCTTTTTTTTTTTTTTTAATCAGAGCGTCACTCATCCCTGGCACTCGTCCTTTTCTTTCTCTCACTACTCTTTCATTTCTCACCCCCCGTTGTCGAAGGATGACTCCGCACGTGATGGAACACCTCGAGGACGATGTGCGGACAATAATGAGCAGGTGAGACGGAGAACCAACACCAAAAGGGTCCACAAATGAGAAAGTTACCAGAATTCATAGCATCCAAATGAGCCATAAGACGCTCCATCGTATTTGCAGAGGGAGATGACCTTTTTCCTGTCTCTGCATTTACTCTGCCATCACTCTCTCTTGCCTTTTCTTTCCACTCGCTCTTTCATCGCGGTGTCATCCGTCGCTCCGCACCTTGTTTTAACATTTTGTCATCGATTTGTCCTGAAGGAAAAGTTATTTGCTCTCCCTGCTTTATTGCCCAGCACACTGGCGACACACAGACGTGGCAGAGGCAGTAATTGCCCTCCTTGTCAGAGCGCTTGAACTTTTACAGAAACGTCTCTCAGCAACTTGAACTTTCGCCTGCTGTTCGACACACGTGTCAAACTGTTGTTTCTGGTTTCTCAGTGGCGGTCTTTCTCTGGCGCTTTTATCTCTCCGCTCTCTCCACGTCATTTAGCCTCTGGTCGTTCATCTACTGGCGCAGAACACGCGCATGAATCAGTTTCCAGGCTGACATGAATGACAAAGGTCTGGAAAAAAATGTGATAGATGCTATTAAAGCAGAATTACTGCTGGGAAATCCAATTTGTTCTTAAAATCTGAATATTTAGTTCTGACTTTCCACACGTATGATATGTATGTTTGGTGGCGTATTCGAGTTGTACTGTTGCTCTTCCTCGTGACGAATGATCGTTTAAGTGTGAAGATCCTCTTTTGCTCCAGAAAAGGCTGATGGGTTTTTATAAACTACTACAGTATAGAAAATTAGTTCTAAAATAAAGTGCTCTTAAAAAAGCCAGAGAGCGGATGTTTCTTTCAGCGACCCTCCATTACTGGGAACGGCTCCAGCCGGGCCAGATTTGAGCAGCCAAAGAAAATTTGCGATGAGGTGAAACGTAGTTTATTATTTCTAATCGCAGGGGCTCGTTGATAATCTATTGGCGGGGCTGGAGCGTACAGCGACAACAAGGCCAGGTGTCGACAAGTCGATTTCAAGTCTCGTGCCCACTACATCCGCTTCTGATGATTCTAAAGTTTCACACGCTGACGATTGTCTTGCAAGTTCATTTAGATGGGACTCGTTGGTAGGAGAGTGCAGGCAAATGCAGAATCATCCACAGAAGACTTCTGCACCTTCTGTGATTAGACTACTCCAGCAATTTAGCACTAAACTTAACTAACTTGGGGTGTTTTTAGTGCTGACCATGAACTGCAAGTCCTCATAAAAGTAAACTTGCAGACTTCCATAGAAAGGTAAAAAAGCAAACCCGGTAAATGTTAAATACAATCGGTTTCTTCCAGGCAAAAATGTAAAGTAACAAACGGAGTGAAATGCTCTTTGAATACTGGTCATATTGTTTACCTTGAGCAGCCACTGGAGGTCGTGTAGTCACCTTCTAAGTTACCACTGCTTGCATCCTTTTCTTCCCTTCTTGCCACCCTGTATCCATCCCTGAGGGTCAGACGCTGGTTGTGTTTTTGTTGGGGTTTTTTTTCAGCCCCTCGCTGCCTCTCCGCCCCTCTTTTCCATTCCATTCTCTCTCTCTCTCTCTCTCTCTCTCACTCTCTCAGAAGAAATGCTTTATTGTGGTTTTTGGTGTTTTTCGGTGGAATTATTCCTCCTTACCCCCCGAGCTTTAGCAAATGACGGAATAAGCCAATGGTAATTCCTCAGCGCTAACCACAAACATGCCCCCCCTGTTCCGAGTGTGTGTTCATACATGTGTGTGTGTGTGATTGTGGGTACTGTGTTTGCTCTCTGACGTCTATGGAAAAGAGTTCCCTCTCTCTTGGCCTCGCCCCCCTGAAGCTACAAGGTCATGTGTGTGACACACAGAGAGAGAGAGAGAGAGAGAGGGAGAGAGTGTGAACTGCATTAACAGCATGCGGCACCACCAGACTTGAGCCGGTACGACTTTATAATGACATCTGGATGACTGATTTTAGCTTTTTCCACTTATCTCCTCACTTGCTACAGTACATGTAATTATAGCTTTGTCAAAGCAACCAGAATTTATCCACAATTGAACTTTCTTGGTGCACGTCCCAGAAAACACCTGTCAATCAAACGGCACGTACGGGACTTTCTTTTCTTTTCCTGCCATGGCGGCTAGCGCCGTCCATGCTAAAGGTCCCAGTTCTTACTGTCTGTATTCCAGATAAACCAAAAAAAAATGTAAGACATGCCTCTTCCTCAGTAGCAGGTAAGATGAACCGGGCTGGGCAGTAAGCAGAGAGCGAAGCAGATACTTATTCAATGAGGATTTGGCAGATTATTTAATGAAAGCCACTATAGTTGGACATTTCCGCCTTTGGTAATGGCAACCCCCCAATGGTAGCATATGAAAAAAAAAAAGCACTTTGGCAGAAAGCAATGCACGCAGCAGCCGAGATGGTGCTGGTGGTCCAGCGGTCTCGTGGTCAGGCTTTCAAATGGAACACCAGAAGTCTGTGAGTTCAACGCCGTTGAGCTCCTGAGCGAGGCTCTTCACCCCGAGTCGCTCCAGGACTGACCCTCTGGTTAGTTCACTGCAAGTCGCTCTGGATAAGAGCGTCTGCTAAATGACCTGTAATGTAATGTAATGTAATGAGATAAAAGGGCAGAAAGAAACTTCTCCTTGGAGACCTATTTGGACTGACTTGTGCTAATAACAATTTGAGATGCTTCTCTTTTAAAAATATGTTTATTGTGACGCCAAAGTCACACGATTCCACACGTTTCTATTTTTCGTAGTTTTGTTTCTGGGGAATCTTAGATGATGTTCTCTGATTGGATGTCGGCCTGGTGTGAAAGATCATTACATTGGACAAACTGTGGTGTTTTTAGTCAAGACACACACACACACACACACACACACGTTCTCGTTCAGCCAGTCCTAAGTGTGACCCCGTGGCCTAAACATGTACATGTCGCAGGAAGTGTGTGTGCGTGTGTGTGTGTGTGTGTGTGTGTGTTAAAGTGTTGAAAGATCAGTCACAGGCTCTAACTGCACCCTCATCTGCTAAACAGTACCAGCTGAGGTACCAGGGTCACTCCACACACACACACACACACACACACACACACAAGTGAATCTGGTGGCAAATGTGCGTTTCGTTATACACAATTAAAACAAGATTATATGAAACTCATATGAGGATTTGTAAATAAATTCTGATCAAAAGACTTGATCACAAATGCACGTTTCTACACACAATAAAATCCAACCCAACACGACGGAAAATACAGAACTTAAGACATTTAATCAATTGTTTCAGCTCCACAATGTCTTCATCCATCGTCAAAGAGTCACATGTGATAGCACATTATTCAAGGCCCATCCCTGAAATGACTATTCCACCTGTGGGCAATCTGGTTAAACACGAGATTAACTCCTCACATGTCAAACAAACGCTCAGATGTAGGAAGTCAAACTGTCCTGCTACCATTCCCTCGAAGCTTCAAGGCTCTGGTTGAGCGACTGAGAGTATTTTAATGTGTTACAGCGAGACGAAGGACGATCGTTGACGTACAGTTTGTATAAGAATGATTATTTTGTCCCCACAAGAGTAGAAAAACAGGTGAAGTGGTCAGGAGTGAAGTTAATGTCAGGTTCAGGTCGGGGGGAAAGGTCAGCCATGCAGTAGTGAGTTGAAGGTTAAGGTAGGTCGTGTAATGGTGAGGGAACAAACTGTGTGTGTGTGTGTGATATGACATCATTTGTTTGTCTACTGTGTCTGTGTGTGTGGGAGCGCCACCAACCTCGCTCGGCCAGTAAATCTGACAGAACATTTGTTTGGCCTCTGAACCGTGATCACCCCTCAGAGTCCTCTCTCTCTTTCTGTGTGTGTGCGTGTGTATGTGTGTGTGTGTGTGTGTGTGTGTGTGTGTGTGTGTGTGGAGACCTTTCCCCAGGCCTGCTGAAGACATCAGGGAGGAAGAGTAGAACTGGAACGAGGGGAGACGCAATGCGACAAAAAAACAAGCCCCAAAAAAAAACCAAATCCAAATAATAAAATAAGAGGAAGGTATAAATATTTCCTAACAAACCCTGAGCTTTAGGCTGGTCACAGAACTCCTTTATGTGGCAGTTCACTGCGGGGACCGCATTTCCTGACGTACAGACAGTGATGATGATCGATCAAGTCCCGTTGACGCGTTTTGCATTCACGACGCCCACCTTGCTTAGCCAGATTGATGGATTCCGCACTTTTTGTGACATTTCTCACAGCGCTCACAGACACTCGGGAAGTTCAGTTGACCGTTGAATGAACATGCAGTGTAAAGTTTAGGCATCCCGTCTTCCTGCAAGCGCTTTCTTCTCCTCCATGCCTCCTTCCCTCTGGTGATCGTCCACAGCTCAGTAATGACCATGACTCCCGGAGCAGAAACACTCTCCTCTGCACTCTTCACCCCTGGGCTTCTAGACGGGGGGAAAAAAAGGAACGAAGAGAAATTGCGAAGCGGGCCGTGATGGGAGGAAAGTATGTGGAAGGGAAATGAGAAAAGGAAAGTGCGAGACAAAAAGATCGTCAGTGGCATTTCTCCTGTGCACTCTTCACCTCCGGGATGGGAGAGGTGAAAAGGGCAGCGAGCGAGGGCGATAGAGGGATGAGAGTTATGAGGGAGGGAAGATAAGCGATACAGGGAGGATGGAAAAAGAAAATATGAAGATATGGAGGGAGAAACGAGGAAGACAAAAGGGGGAGAAGGGCGGAAGAGGGGTGAGGAGCGTTCTGGGAGGGTTTTAACGAGCATGTTGGGGTCTCAATAGAAACAGGGGGCCCTCTTTAGAGAGGGAGACCGTATATTTGTGGGTGTGTTAAACACATTGACCCCGAGTTTCCCATCAAGAGAAGAGGGTGACGAGGGGAGGAGAGGAGAGGAGAGGAGAGCGGCTGGGAGCACGAGATGACAAGATGAAATAAACGTACAAGAAATTGAGTAAATGAAGTGGAATCAGAATATAATGAGGTTAAAGGCATTTTGTGCTCATGGCAGACCACTGTTCAGCCAAAGTAAACCAAAGCCGGAGGTTGTTGTGTGACATGAACGAAAGGAAGTGGAGTGCAAACGAAGCGGTTGGACGACGAGAGGGAAGAAAGCGTAAAACAACAAGTCTTCTCCCGCGGGTCAAGAAGAGGCTACAAGTTGGAGCCCGCCATTAGCTTTTTTTCCGCAGAGTTCCTGACCTTCCTGTGCCTGTAACATCAGCCTTATGAACCCTCATCACTACATTACGAACCCTCTCCACCGCGCTATGAACTCCCCACGAGCCCATCAAGGACGCTCTTACGAGCCCCCGAGCGTCATTTAAACTACGATTTCCCAGGCAGGCCCTTAACGCTGCACAAAGGCCCTCCTGTCACCCAGCCTGACACCAGAACCTCTCCAATCACGCCGCTGCACATGGAGGAGTGGCCCTTGTGGGTTGGACGCTGCGCTTGTAGCTGCAAGGTCACAGGTTCACTTTCCGCAGCGGTCAGTCAATAAGACACTACCCTCCGCTCGACCCCTTGGAGGCCTTTAACTTAATCATTTCCCATGGCAAATGCCAATAATGTAATAGAACAAGTGCAATGGAGCCTGTAATGTAATAGGAGGAGAAATAATGCAAGAAAATATCAAAATAACAATATAATGGCACCGTTGCCAGCGTCGTTGAACTCATTTCTTGGTGATTAACGCCATCGTCGAGCCAGTGTTGGAGTCAGCAGTACATGAAAATGAAAGGCAGCTCGACAGCCTTTGATGAAGGGATTAATTAAAAGCAGAGGAACACACGTGTCAAAGAAAAGCATGTTTCAAAGAGGTGCAGGCAGTTCTCATCAGTGGCTTTTAAAGCTCCTGACCTTTTTACAGCAGCTTCTGAAATGTCAAAAATGCAGCCACATCGATGAGAAAATAAGCCAGGTTTTCTCATTTCCTCCAGAAATTGCCTCTTCAGAGTCATATACGGTTTTTGCAAGATGCTAATGATTTGTTTTAGCAGTGGGGGGGTTCTATGGTAGCATGTTATAAATACCTTACGGGCCCCTTAGCAGCATCTTACGAGGGCCTTGTGAACTGCTCATGAACCCCGAGTCTTTTCCCAGGCACCTTAAAGTAAACAACACAGAAGCTCCTTAACCCCCAAAAGATTGTCGGCTCACTTAACAAGAGAGACACATTAGGAAACTAAAAATCCAGAAAAACTTACCTGGCTTTTTTATTTTTTAAAAATCCAAAGGAAAATCACATGGTTCGTACATTTAGTGACACTTTGACCTGGAAAATCCAATAAAAAGAATTGAGTGACAATACCCACATTATTGTTCGACTGTAGCTCTTTCCTCTCGCTCCCAAAATGTTTGACCATATTGAATTCAAACTGATTTTCATGTGTTTCACCTTTTCACAATAAAGTTCAAAAGTATTAAACCTGCCGCTCTACGATCCTTGGTACACACAACGTGACAATCTTGCCATGTTGCCAGCTTCCCCAAAAAGTGAATTGTTGATTGATTTACCATATTTAGACAAAGTTTTTATTTTTTTTTTTTAAACATCTGGTCAACCATGTAACTCTTGTGTAATGTGATCAGCATATATCTACAAGAAGGTTGCATGTTTGCCGGACAACAATAGCTGCACGCTTAAAAAAAAAAAGAAGAAGGTTATTGTTTGTGATTGTCTTGATGCTTTTTGAACCACAAACCAAATGAATTCCCCTCCATTGCATCATCGTTTCAGTGGTAGATATCTCAAAACATCACAAAATCTAAAGCTGCATTATTAAATTTTTGCATGAAAACCAAAACTATGAGCTAAAAGAAGTCTAAAGGCTCCGTAGAGCTGCAGAGTGGTGATCATTCATTGTGGGTTTCTTACTGAAAGAAGCCCCTTTTTGCAATAAATTTTGTTTTTGTAAAATATGGATAGTTGGACTTTCAACTGATATCAATAACAGTTCACAGCAGCAACCTTTTTATCAGCAATCAGCTCTCAAAGATTTAGCTTTGGCCGAGACAATTAACCAATTACATGATTAGTGAATCGACACAATCAGTCGTCGTTTAACTCCTTTTACGAAGCGCAAACATCAGTGGGCTCCTGCTTCTTGAAATGTGAGTCGTCTCTTCTCTCTATTTCACATTATTATTATAAGTGAATCATCTTTGGGCTTTGGACGTTTGTCAGAGAGAGAGGAAGACATTTAAAGACGTCACCTTTCTTTTCACTTTTCTTCTTGACGTTTTGCATAGATGTATTACAAAAAAAAAAAAAAAAAAAAAAGTTATATTGATATGAACCGTTACTTGCGGCCTGAGATTGAACCATTACATGCGTACAGCCAGTTATTCCGTTGGCCCGCCATGATGGCGCCAGATGTCATCCCTGCTGCAAGGAATCTTATTGGTGTCCTCTGCTCTGACTCGCAGCACCGATTCTCCACGTTACAGGCTAATTAGTTTGTCACAGCTCCCGTGGCCGTCGCCTCTGGCTCCCATTCCGGTTTAATACGCCCCGAGAGCCTTTTACACGCATGTTCTTTTTACAAACGCATGAAGAGGGTGTGAAAGTCAGAAAAGAGGATGTGGAGTCCATGTTAACAGTGTGGGAGACATGACTTTTCCCACTCGTATATTGACAGACTGTCAGGCGAGGGTCAGTGACTTACTGTAACACGTGTGTGTGTGTGTGTGTGTGTGTGTGTGTGTGTGTGTGTGTGTCTTGGTGTGAGTCACCCAACTAAAGGGCGATCTCTGTGCCAGCTCTCTGTTCTATGTCACTATTAGAGAGCTGTTCAGAGTGAACACATCATTAAACCTCAATAAAAAGCCTTTATTCACCCCCAAATTATTACAGCAACATGTGTGAAGCCAGTGTGTGTGTGTGTGTTTGTTAAACGTTGTAAATGAGTGTGTAGTAGTACAGTACAGGAGAAAGACAGACTGAGGGAGTTCACAAAGAGGGCTGTATTCCTCTTATAAAAGCCTTTGTATTTAGTAATATTCTTGGAAGACGTGTGTGTGTGTGTGTGTGTGTGTGTGTGTGTGTGTGCGCGCGCAGTGGTTGGTCCAGTCATGTCAATGTAATGGAGCGTGATGACTTTTTGCTGTAGGTGCCAGAGAGGGGGAGAGAGAGAGAGGGAGTAAAGGCCCAGTAACACCAGAAAGTGTAAGAGCGAAATTCATCTATGTGCAAAATAATTTGTAAAAAAAAAAAAAATTTGACAGTCAATTGACATCAAGCGAAGTTTCAAAATAAAAAGCATGTCTCAAAAGTCTTATTTCAGTCAGGTTTATTTATTATATATTCTATCCTATATTAATAAGCCCATTATTATCTATATATTACATAAAATTCTAATAAATGAAATGTATTTATTTATACAGATGGTTTTATTTTGCCAGTAAAGGTCTTAAAGCGTTTAGTTGACAGTATTTGAAAGTACTCCTCTACTGTTGAGTTGCAGTATAATGGACCGGCGTGCAGAGCTAGAGTTGTAGTGTAAATCCAGTCGTCCCGTCTCAGTCGTCCCGTCTCACCCAGTTGTCCCGTCTCACCCAGTCGTCCCGTCCCAGTCGCCCCTCTGCTGCTGGTCCACAGGGCGCACTGACGAGCTGCGACTGTGCTACTGCTACCGAAACAATCACACGGAGCTCCGCTGGCAGAACAAAGTCGCACACAGAAACACACAGCGCACACACTAATGCATGCAAACTGGCAAACCGTGTCTCCCGCTGACCCCGAGGCAGCCCCAGTCATGTGGTTGTGGGAATGTCGCTGGGATTTGTGTTTCAGTGACTGCAATAACGGGGATCAAATGGGAACATGTGGATAGAATTCCAAACCCGGGGCAGAACACAGCAAAGCTTGTTTAGGCCCATTCTGAAGTCGCTGCTTTTCGAGAGGATTAGTTTTATGGCGTTTTTTGTTTATCATTAGGGAGAACGCAGCGGAGGACGACGCAGGCCAACGACGCGCGACAAAGCTCGTACAAGAAAGACGTGAGGCCCAAACACTCCACGTCCTCTCTGCTAACCAGAGCACATCCCAGAATGACTCCAATAATCAGCCATGACGAGTATTTTCACGCTGGTAAACCAAAAACGTTTTCACACGTCATTTGGTGTAATTTAAAAAAAAGACCTATGACCTCAGTCTACCAGGTCGTGCCTATTACTCTTAGATAATGATATTTTTAATTGATTTATTCTGCACAAAGTCATTTGGCTTATTAGGTCTTTCTCAAGTCCTAACTTTCTCAAGTTGTCACGCAGAAAGAAGCTCCCAGGACATCTTTTATGCATGAACAGCACTTGTAGGAGAAAGCTGGTATTTCCTGTATTTTGTACACACACGGTCCCCGCTGTCCTTTTGCCCTCGTCCTTTTTAAATTTCCTGCATTTAGTGTCTGGATGCTTGTTTGGTTTGGTGGGGAGGACGGGGGATATAGGGCGGTTTTCATAAAGGGCAATACATAAAGTATCCTTCAGGCGAGGTCACGGTGCTTAGCTTTTTATTTTTGTTATTCGCATCTTTGGCCCCCGTCTACCTGGTCAAGCCTCTTACTGCCATGAAATTATTCACGTGATCAAACCGGTGAGTTGACACGCTTTTGTTTTCTCACTTGATGTGAATTATTTTCTAACTTTGTGATTGTGAGTCCGATGCTGTAGCAGCCAGATGGTTTGGCCTGAATGTGGCATGTGGATTTAAATCAGTAAGAATAACACGGACGTGCATTTTTTTTTTGTTCCTTAAGATTGATTTTGGTGGCAAAAGAAGTCTAATTTTATAGAAGTCTATGATAAATTACGCACTTCTCGCTTGATTTGTTACCTCAGTAAACATTTTCCTGATTAGTTCATATTCTCAGTCGCTAGTTTCAAGTCTTCTTCAATAATTTGTAAACTGCTTTGGGGCGGGACGACCTTGTGTGTGATCGCTGCGTCCTGCGGTTTGGCTGTTTTGTGTTTTCGTCTCAGAACTTGTTTTTCAGTGCATGGGAGTTAATTGTAACATTTTGGAAGCCTACAAACGTCTTGTTCAGCGTTCAGTTGTTGCTCCACCCTCTCGTGTCACTTCTGGTTCCAAAGAAATCAGATTTTTTGAACTCTCATCACAGCTGTCCCTGACCTCAATCAGGGAAACGGAAATAATCTGCTCCTCTTATCCTGTCTCTCTCATCTTCTCTCACTGTCTTGTGTTTTTCATTTACTCCGGGTTCTCCATCACTTCATCTCTCTCTCTCTTCTCTACTTTTCTGTGCAATTACAGCAGAAAATAAACCCCATTTGCACAGACCGCATCAGTCAGGATTGATGCACAGGAAGGGACGCTCACGCATGCACATTTACATATATAATTGCACAAAAACACATGAAAAACGGCATTTTGGGCAAGGCACACAAGCACGGATCCAGCAGTGTTTGGGGCCAGTAACGGCAGCGAGGAGACAGTCTTTCTGAGTAGGAAATCCTATAAAAAGTGTTTATTTTTCCCTCTCTGGCCTTAGACGGACAACTGGATCCATATGGGCCCCAGCGGCTCGGTTTCGCTGCTGGGATTCAAACACTTCGACTGTTTTCCACATGGTTAGACGCACAAGGTCACCTGTTCTAGGCTTCGCATGTTCAATCCCCGTCTCTTTCCACATCCACAGATCCAGCAGGGTCAAAGGTTCAGGATTTTTTAGTTGTTATTTACTTAGTATTTATTACAAGCTGCAGCTTTTCATGTGGCTCTTTGTCTCATGTTTGTTTTAATTTGACTCCCCATATTTTTACCAAATGTTTGGATCCAAATCTTCAAGTTACAAGTTAAAATCCTGATTCAACATGTTGGCGAGTGATGACTTAAAGTGAAATCCAAAGTTCTGGTTTTGATTTTCAATCCGATGTTTTATCTAATGATTAAATACAATCCCACTGCAATTATAAAGCAGAGCATGTCTGAGATAACACACACACACACACACACACCAAACACACACACACACACACCAAACACACACATGCATATAGATGCACAGACCCACACACACAAATGCATATAGACACACACACACACATAGACACACACACACACATATGCACAGACAGGCGCACACAGACACACACACACGCATGCGCACCAAACACACACATGCATACAGATGCACAGACCCACACACACACACACAAATGCATATAGACACACACATAGACACACACACATATGCACAGACATGCGCACACAGACACACGCACGCGCACCAAACACACATATGCATATAGATGCACAGACCCACACACACACACATAGACACACACATAGACACACAAACACATATGCACAGACAGGCACACATGCGCACACAGACACACACACACGCACGCGCACCAAACACACACATGCATATAGATGCACAGACCCACACACAAATGCATATAGACACACACATAGACACACACATATGCACACACACAGACACACACACGCACGCACACACACACACACAGTGTAACCCCAAAGCCACAGTTGTGTCTCCCCTCCATCTTTACAGCCTCAGTAAGACGTCACAGCTCTTGTTTTGAAAGCCGTAAATAAAATCACTTCAGTCGGTTTTTGGTGTTTCTTTATTCTTTCTCCCTCTTCATCTTTTTTCGGTCTTTCGCCCACGCAGACAGATGTAAAGGCTGTAGGAGCTCCGTCTCTCTCTCCGTCAGCCACATCCATCCATCCTCCTCAAGTTGTTGTTCCGCTGTGTCGAGCAAAAGCAACAAACCGTTGGAGAGTGAAAGAGACGAAAAGGCTGCAGCAGCAGCACAAAGTTAGATCTGCACAGAGAGAAACAGACCGTGCCTCGTCTTAAAAGCCCAGTAATACATGTGTCACTTAATTATCATCTCCTTAATTATGCATTAAGAACCAGTTTAACCAAACGCAGCGAATGAGCCAAAGTTTTTCTCTCTCTCTTTTCGAACATTTTAGGGAATATGCTGATTTGAAAGTTAGATGAGAAGGTCTCACGTGCGTCTGTGAAGCTACAGCCAGAGGACAGTTAGCTTAGCATAGCATAAAGACTGGAAACAGGGGAACTAATGAGCCCTTATGTATCCCCTTTACCTGCACCTCCGCATGCTCTAGACAGAAATGGTATGTAGAAATGTATTGGCTTCTGTGAAGGAGGCCTTTGAGCTTCTCTTAGCAATGATTCATGGAGAAAACACTGTTTTATTTCTGAAGATATGGTGAAACATTACCATGAACACAAGTTTGGTAAACATGGACCCGCTGAGTAAAGACGTGGGTACGAGCTGTATTTGTGAATCAGTTTTAGCCCCGTCCCAAATTTCCATCTCTACCTCGCTTTTTCTCTTTTTTTTTTTGCCGTGTTCCCACTTTACCTTTCTTGCTTGTGGTTTTTGGTTCTGAAGATGAGTCAAACATCGTTCCTCTGGTAGCCAAGACCGACATGGTCGGCTGGAAGAACACAATCATTCTCATTAACTCCTCTCTCTCAATCTTAATTTTTCCCTCTCTCTGTCTCTCTTCAATGATGTGATAAACATCCACAGATGTGGACGGCGCACACACACACGCACACGCACACACGCGCACGCTCGCACACACACGCAGACAAGTAGCGGCCTGTTAGCTGTTGTTGTGAAGCTTTAATTGGTCCATTTATCTTCATGTTAATATAATGTGGTGGAGTCCATCTAACCTTTATGGGAGACGATTGGTTTCATATGTGAGCCTGGAGCATCCTCAAACACGCACACGCACACACACATTTTGAAAGGACTCCTGTGTTCTTTCTCACACAAGCTCACATTAAACATATGCTTCTCTTCCTCACACACACACACACACCTTGGCACGCCGCGCAGTGTTTCTGCTGGGACGGTCCGATAGTTGCACATCATTTCATCACTCTCTCCTCACTCTCTTCGTCCATCTCTGGTTTTCTGCTTGTCCCTTGGATGATCTCTTCATCTTTGACTTTATGTATCTGAGCTGCTCTTTTATTTATTTATATATATATATTAGAGTTATTAGTTGTCACGGCAGTAGTATCATAAAGTTGAAATGTCCGTGGTTCAGTTGTCTCATACGTGAACAACCTGACCTTAAATCAAAGAATGTGACGTCCATCTGTCTCCTAACAGTCAGTGCACTAAGATTTTATTTCCTGACCATATCCAGGTACTTTCAGAATAGTTCACCCACAAACATACATATATACATTATATATAGTAGTACTTACCTCCCTAGTTTTCTATCGAATGGCGAAGTTCGTGCTTCGACCCACCTACTATTTGCACAACGAGTTCCTTCACGGAAGGATGAACTGAACACGCTTTGTTGAGCAATAGTTTAGCGGAAAAACTTGTGTTTGGATTTCCATAAGCCCATAAATGGATACAAGATATTTGGAAAAAGATGCACAGGAATTTTAAGACATTTTCTTGGAAGTTTCCTGAGCTTTCTTGCTGTCTTCCTTCCAGGTCCGTGTGCACTGATATGCTTGCATCGCTTGCTTAACGCCATTCGGTATAAAACCTATTCTGGGACCGTAGAGAGCCGAGGGAGGTCAGTGCTATATGCACTTTATATTGCTGTTCAGCATCTCGTGACAAGAAAATGAACAGAAATGCTTTTCTGCCACAGAACCTGGTTTATCTAAACCCCTAACCCAACCTCTGTCCAACCAACCTGCCGCCTTTCATCTGTCCCTTTTGATAGACTTTCTGCCTCTGATTTCCTTTAATGTTGTTATATATATAGCCTCCTCATTTTAGACTTGTGTATTCACTCCTTCATCTGTCCATCAAGCTGCGTCAAACAGACGTTTTCTCATGTATATTTTCCCAACCTCCGTCTCACCCTGCTATTTTCCAATCCGTCCTCTCTGGGTTCTTTCTGCGTCTTCCTGCCTGGGTGCGGATGGTGAAAGATAAATACAGCCCGACTGTGCACCACGACGACCACATGATGAGACGAGACCGTTCCCTGCTGTCCTGTTTACTCTCCGCCTGCATGTCACTTGCAGTGGATAGATAATACTTTGATATCACCGTACTCTGTCATTGGCCTCGCGTCCATGTCGTCTTCATTTTACGTCAAACATAAAAGTTAGGACACAGAAGCAGTCCGTCATTTCCCGACGCATGCTGTCAGATTTGAGCTTTTGTTTTATTTTGTTTAGTTCTTTTTAAAATGTCCAAATAAAATCATATTTATTGCCGAGTAGGTTTTCCCATACAATGAATTTGCTTTGGTATTTATGTGCGTAATATTCACTATAAACATAGTAAGAGAAAAGAGAACTAAACAAGTACTGCAAGTTAAAAATATATAATATAAAATTGAAATTTACTATAAAAAATAAGTCAAATATATCGTATATAATTCAGACCGTCGTCCACCAAAACACACGTCCGTATTTATAACAATAAAACAGTAAAACAATCTTTTATCCTTTCCATGTCAAAGATATAGTGCTCTGTTTAGTTCCGTAAAGAGATTCAAGATTCAAAAACTTTATTGACCCCAAGGGGAAATTTGGTCGTCCAAACAGCAATAGCAGAGGGAACAAAGGTTCCTACCTTTGTGGAGTCTAAACCTCCGCCCTGGTGGAAGCATCTAGAACTGAACATGTAAAGGATGCGAGGGATTTTAATGCATGACTGAAAAGGACAGATGTCCCGCCCACGAGTAGTTCTGATTGGACAGACTGCTCCGTGAAGCACAGCGCGCATCCACCGCATCGCTGTCTTGCTCGAACTCCGACAACAGCAGCTCGAAAATGTCAAATTGAGCAAAATTGAGTTGTGGATTATGTTGGTGGACTACAACGGTCACTCTGTGGAAAGTGTCTTCATCGTGACATTCGCTGTCTGACATTTTCGCGTGAAAGCTTCACTACTTTGCAGTTTTACTTATTATCCATCTACTTTTTCTTCACTAAGGAGTACGTGTGTCTTTCAGCTCTGATCAATGAACCAATGACGGCGCACGTCTGAGTTCGACGTGGAGGAAAGGTGCATTTATGTGGGGAACATTGTCACCCAGTTAGAAGTTTCTGGCTTCCAACATTCATGCTTGATAATTATTTGCCAGATCTATCTAATCACAAAGCTGAAGTTTGTCATGTGGCAGAGCAACATCTATATTTGGTTTGCAAACTACACGTTCGTCTACGTAAAATATATTGTCCGGCTCAGATGATCAGACGCCGCTACTGTTTAACTATTCCATCACTTTCCTGGTACACACACACACACACACACACACACACACACACACA
>CALSCE010000158.1:163963-176463 GCA_943593645.1 Bovichtus variegatus
GTGTGTGTGTGTGTGTGTGTGTGTGTGTGTGTGTGTGTGTGTGTGTGAACCTGTTATGGTGAGAGACTGCCTGGATATCTATTTTGGTGGGTGAAGAGAGAATTTTAGTTTTTCTACCTGTGTGTGCGTGCAATGTGAAAATAAGCATTAAGTTACAGGGCGAGAGCACAGAAGAGAGAGGTAAGGGTCAACCAAAGAACAAGGGTTGGCCAGAGGCTCTGGTGTGTTTATGTGCGCGCGCGTGTGTGTGTGTGTGTGTGTGTGCACATGACACTTCGGTATTCTCCGAATCCATAAGACCTCTTGCCCTCTTGACTAACATCTGAGAATGTGATAACTGCAGAGAATGTGAGAATATATTGGAGAGCGGATGGCTGCGAATTGGGAGAGAAACCCGACGGATGTTTCACGAGCGCATGACCTTCCAACGACCACAGAGGAAAAAAAAAGTCACAATGAAAGTGAGCTGATGCTCGTCTACGGGCCAAGACATGCATCAGGGTTTTTTCTTGTTTCTGAGAATGTTGGAAAGGAAGGAGAGCGGAAAGGCAGGATTTCTTTGAAAGACTGATGAAGGGATTAAAAGCCTTTATGCCCCAAGGCTCTTCATTTGGTTTGAAACTTGGTTTGGTTCGATTTTCTACAATAATTTCAATGCAAATTTATGAATGAATTTAAGCTGTAGGATGGACATGAGCATTGGAAACGATATTAATCTGAAGGGGAGCACATGTGCATGGTGCATCATTACTGCAGTAGAGATGTCAGTCATGGGCGACTGATTTTTGCTTTTCTGGTGATACTGGTAAAAAGAAGAGTGGTGCATCTTGGAGCCTGTGCCGTATGGGCTTCATTAGAAAACAAAATGCGGGGTTATTGGATATGTGTCAAACACTGCTGGTAATCTGATTGTAAAGAATAAAAGGCAGAAGGAAAATAACTAATAACTTATAAGAAAATAATAGTTTCTCACAGCTTCACAATGCAATTTTTATGAGAAAAACTAATCTTTTAGTATTCTCATAGTCTTCTGTGCATATGTTATGCAAAAAGCTTGACTTTGCGGTGCAAAAGGAAGGCCTAACTAGAGTGTGGTGTTGCTTTTTCCAACCGATTCCCCTACACACATGTTGTGAAAGAAGTGATTGATTACAGGGAACACGTTGTGCAACAGCCCCTCTATTGGACGTGTTGTATGAGGACCGATCGATTCACTCGTACAGTGAGTAGTACAGAAAGAGAGCAAGAAGACAAGTGTGCACATGTGTGTGTGCAAGAAAAGGCGGCACAAGTTGAGCTCTGTGTGAAGTTGTGGGAGGGTTAAAATGTAGAGGAGGCAAGGTCAGGCCACTGGGCTGGCTCAGGGTGAGCTGAGGTGTGTGCATCTGTGTGCAGCGTGAGGGGGGCCAGCAATGTTTTAAAGGTAGGTTTAGGGTTACAGCTGGCCGGGGGTAGGGTGAGAATTTGGGGGTTGGAGGGAGTGAAAGAGGTGAGTTCAATGTTAGCAGGGCAGGAGAAGGAGGTGAGGTTTGGTTTACGGGAGAGGACGGAGCGGGACTAAGGGTTAGGTGGGACGGGGGAGCGGGGTGAGAAGTTATTGGAGGAGCGGTGCTTAAGAGTTGACTTTCAGGTCAAAAGGTGTCGTTGGAAGCAAAGAGAAAAGGTTAGCGGGACGGCGGAAAGCCAGTAACTGGGCATTCAGAGCAAACACGGTACAGGAGCAGCGTTCGTGTGGGTGTGTTGCTAGTTTTGATGTGGTTTCAGTAATTGATCCAGGACTTTAAAGGCGTATCAGGTGCCAAGACACTGCACAGCAGTTTTTAATCCTGTGAAGCAGGATTTTACAACTTTACCCTGTTCTCATTACAAAGTAATCAACCAAAATTGCTCCCTTGTTTGTATTTGATTGGCCTGCGTAGAGCCTCGTTGGATTATGTTGCATTGCGGCAAAATGTAGGTTCTTCACAGTCGTCTCATTAAAACAAATGATGTTTTTTTTGTGGGTTTTTTCTCGCTAATGTTGCTCAGAACATGGCCTAAGTGGGTTGGGTTTGGTTTTATTACTTGACTGTGGAGTCTGAGCGATCTTTGTTTGTGTTGTCTGATGACAGTTTCAAGGGAACCCTGTCTCATACCTGGGTCAGGGTGGCAGCTCTGCAAAGTCGCCCTTTAGACCTTGTCCCGTGCCAATTCCTCCAGCGCTCATTGTGGATCGCAGGACGTTCCCAGGCCATCCTACAAATAATTCCTCCAGGGTTTTCTGGGTCTATCCCTGGAGTCTCGGCACAGTTGGACAATGCTGCAAATCGTCAGCAGGGATAAGTCCAGAGCTCATCCTAGTCCAATGCTCAAACCATTTAACTAGTTTCTTTCCTTGCAAAGGAGCAGCAATTTTACTTTGCGCTGGATCCACGTATCCACATCCTCAGCCTGTCCTAAAGGGTAAGTCCGGCCATCGTGCGAAAATAAACCCATTTCAGTTGCTTGTATCTGCGGATTCACTCTTTCGGTCAATACCCAAAGCTCCTGACACAGATTAGGGTTGTAATGTATCTCTACTTCCTCTCATTGCTGCGGGGGGTTGCACCATTCCACCTGTCGCTCTTAGGATCCATCTTATCCTCACTTGTGAACATCGCCCTGATGTACTTGTGTTCCCAACCCTAAGTGAGCAACTTCTGTCGGAGTTCCATGGTCTCATTGTCATCATTTTAGGAGGACTTTAAACGGTCAGCGAGTAAAGGTTATAATGTCAGTTAACAGATTCCAGAGAATCCTAAACATTATGGTTCACAATCAGTTGGCCTAACAAGCATATTTGCATCTATTGATTTCGCTAAAGTGACAAAGTAATATGTCATAGTGGTGGAGGGACCTTGTTGACACCTCTACGTACGCTCTTTGGTTTATCTTAATTGCTCCACTTTCTTACCAAAATGCTGTTTCTACCAATAAGATGCATTTGCACACTAGCAAAGTTGGACCTCAACTTGTTTCTTTAGTCTTTAGTCTTTTAGTCCAGTTTGAAACGTGATGGCAATGAGCCAATAAAAGAAGTGACACAAAACCAGAAGGTGAACATGTAGCAGTGGATACTCTGGTCCATTCATGCCATCTGAAACAGTTCCCGTTTCTTCCTTCTTTTTTTTTCTCCCACATTCTGCTTCACTGCAGTTCTCCGTTAGCTCTGGCCACCTTGCAGTCATTCTTTCTTCCTCTCTGTTTATCTATCGCTCCGTTTTCTTTTCTCTCTCTCTCTCTGCTGTTCCCCCTCACATCCATTCCAGGGGGTTAAGTAGACTGTTGACATTTTTGTGGCCGTTGTAGTATTATGTTGGGACTATCAGATTTATACTGACACGGTTCACCAACGTTACACTGACTACCCTTTTGTCTGCGTGTGTGTGTTTATGTGCATGTGTGTTTTATGGACTTGACCTCGCTAAGAGTGAATGATGTTTGGAAGCAAACCGAGGAATTCCGGCCTCTGAAATTTCCATAATCCTGACTTTAGCTTTTTTTTTTTTTTTTTGCGCTCCGACCTCGGAAACTGCGGGGTTGTTAATGTTGGATTCATGCTCTTACACGTACACACTCCCTTTCTCTTTACTCTTACACATACAGGCATGGATACATGGAAAAGATGCTAACACATGGATTTGCACAAACACATTCATTCACACACAATTACAAACTTAGTCACAGAAGCACGTATGCCTTCACACAGACACACACACGCGCACACACACACACACAGGGTCATGCAGGAGTGATTGTGCCTAGTCAGAGCCAGCCTGGGCTCTCAGACTTTGATATAAAGGCTCCCCCACTGTTTGACCTCCTCTGTGAATACACACACGCACACACACACACTTTTACTGCCAGTTATATATCTGCAATAAGGTGGCATATAAACTATATTTCACCAAGCGAGACTTGGTGAAATATCTTTGGAATTGCAACTTTTATTCGATCTTTTTTTCATGTGTTACATTTATTTTTTTTTAATCGCACATTTATACCCAGCTATCAGCAACGTGTCAAAACAAATGAAGGTCCAGGTGTGGATCAGTCACAGTGTGAGGGCCTGTCGGGGGCTTTTAAGTATAATTAAACATAACATATTTGATGGTAATGAGCCATTTAGTCAACAAGACTGCCAGCAAACAAACAGCTTTAGCTCTTTTCATTTCTACTCTTCAGAAAAGATAAATTAGCAGGAGTGAATTCGATCTTTTTCAAAGTTCCATTGTGGCCAGCGAGACTCTACCTGCGCTGGTGACACCTGAGAGACAAAATATGTTGTCTACAGTTTGTCTCATACAGGCGTTTTTCGGATTTGATACCCCTACTTCTAAAACCAATAACGTCCCCGTACTTCTGACGGACAGGAGTCATAATTCCTACAGCCGCTCGAGAGCTTTGTCACTTGAACGTACAAAAAAAGTATTGCAAAAATGTTATATTTTTGTCTCTCCTGTACCATCCATCCGTCATTTATTCCTCACTTCTTTGTTCTGTCCCACATCCATCTGTAGAATTAGTTACCTGCCTTGTGCATGTTCATAAATAATAATAATATAATAAGCTACCACATTCCCTCTTTCACTTTTATCCCTTTATCCCTGCCTGGCCTTCTCTCTTTGGTGCTGGTTTTTAATCATCCTTAAGCGAGATGCCACAGGTAAAATTGCATTTTTGACTTGACAGATCATTGTTAACATTTGAAATAAAACTCCAAGTAATCATCAGGAGCAGCTGCAAATATATCCACTAAATATATCGCTACATATAAGAAATTTAATGGCTATTGTCTTTCACAGCTATATACTCTCTGAGATGGCATGATGGTTCCTAACCCAAATTCAAAACCTTTTTTTTTTTTAAGGCTTTTAAAATTGTCCGTATGATCATATGAGTACATATTGAAAACGTTTTTTTTTTTTTTTTTTAGATATTTGATCGTTTTAATCACGTATAAAGTTTCATTATGAAAGTATGAAAAGAACAAGAGTTGCACGGCCTTCAGTCTATTTTCTCCTCCCTTTCCCTCTGCAACGCCTCCACCCGCCTGTCCTCCACCTGCAGCCGTCCTTCTCTCTCCCGAACTATTCCACCAATGTGGAAGTATTTTCGGAGCATCCAGAAAGTATTATTTTTAAACCGTTAATCTACACCTCATAATGACGAAGCGAAAAACAGGTGTTTAGAATTTTTGGCAAAGTAATAAAAAAAACAAAAAAACTTGAAATATCACATTTACATAAGTATTGAGACCCATTACTCAGTACTTTGTTGACACACCTTCGGCAGCGATTACAGCCTCAAGTCTTCGTGCTTGCGCGTGTGTGTGTGTGTGTGTGTGTGTGTGTGTGTGTCCTATCCGACAATATTATTATATTATACAGCTGTAGCTCTCAGCCTGGCGTGGAGTGGAGAATGTGCTCACCAATAGACAGGAGAGACACAAAGCCATAAAGATGGGTGGACATGGAAAGAGGTGGCGTCCTTCTTTTGTCTCTTTTGTCCACTCTTAATATTTCCTCTTCATCTTTGGCTCTTCCTCTCGTCCCTCTCTCTTGTATCCCGCGATGATGAATGAAATCAACAGACTTGTATAAACCTTTTTGGCTCCGACAGTGAAGCCCTTATGTAATGCTGGCAAAAGTGATTCTCTATTTCCTCTCTTCACAATCAAATGAGGTAGACGATAAACAATGTCTTCGTAAATGATACTCGTTAAATATATTTATTGCCAAAAGCTGAAAAAGACATGTGTTTGGCATTACCGTGTAACTCTCTCACCTTGTCATAACATACACAACGCTGTAGTGGCTGCATGGATACCAAAGCGGGACAGTAATGATTTAATGTGATGTATTATTACTGTAATTTTCGGGATCTTTTTCTTCATCTATCTCTGTCTTTGTTAAGTGCTCTCTGCTGTGGTGGTTCTTCATGTTAGTTCCCATAAATCCCTCGTCAGTCAAACACTGTGGGACCGAGACGTCTTGTTCTTTGGGTTTAAAGTCTGACTGGGACTCGTTTTCTGCTCCACGTGGATCTTCACTTGTTTGTCTCCTGTTCCATGTGCAGAGCATTTAGATCGCTGGATATTTCAATGGACATTTAAAGTTTGAGAAAACAATAATCCTGATCCGAATTTGCCTTGAGACTGCGGAAACCCTGGGAACCTACGGACCTCGGTGTTGCATTTGACCGAGTTACACCAGGCAGGCAGGAAGCGTCTAATGAAAGAAGCTATTTAGTTGCATTTTGGGAATTGTAGGATCCAGCATTTTTGCAGCTTGACCCATACTAGTAACTTGAAGTCATACTACGTCAGTCTCTGCCACTTCCATTATGATTATTTAAAGAAAAAAAAATCACTTTCTTCCTTCCAACAAAATCTAATTTAGTTATGAATATGTGAAATTGTGTTTTTCATACTCTATAAAGTGTATCCATATGAGATGGTGATAGGAAGAATTTATTTATTTGAAAATGGCTTACAGTATCAGTCACAGTTCATTTTAGCTAATATACAAAAAAAGAGAGAATTCTTTGACTCATGTAGCTACGCAACAAAAACAGGACACGAAACAGTGATATTTAAATGTCAGACATTTATTAATGACTTCAAGAAAACAAATGATATACTGCAGTGTGTCACCTCGTAACGACAGGGGACCGTTTAGTGTCTTTGAGCACGGGGTGACTTTTGGTTACCAAGTTGGATTTTACCACATTAACAAAAGAAATAAGCCGGTTGACGTTTTAAAGATCCTTGAAAAGCTGTTGGGAACATTTCGGAAGAGTCTTGGGACAGATCAGGAGCACGGCAGTAGACACCCACCATAAACACTTCAGCTGGGCATATGCTTAACCTAAGCCTGGTTGAACCGTGGTCTTCTACACACACCTCCTTTTTAGCTCACACTTCAAAACAGTTTGCGCAACAGTTTGGAAGCTCCAAGCCACGACTCCCCATGTCTTTACATATTGAACCTGCAAGTTGAAGGGCTTAAATACACTAATAAATTGCACTTGGCGAAAGAAAAACCGGCCAAGCTCTGAATTCCGTCGGGAACGCTCAGCAGCGTTTCCACAAAAAAACTCTGGAGTAAGAAGAAACCAGGCCGTAAAGAGCCTCGCTGCCTGGGTTCACCGTGCAGAGGATCTGTTGCTCTCTTTAGCCGAGTCATTAGCAAAGACAAGCCTTTAAGATCTGTTTATGACTGAAACACTGAGTCTGACTGTGTGTGTGTGTGTGTGTGTGAGAGAGAGGGTTAAAGAAGGTATGAGTGCATGTGTTCACCATCACGAGTGAAATATGTTATTGAAGGTCTTACACTAAGTGAGCTTGTGCAGGGCAAAAATCTGAAATACTGGCTCAAGCGTTCAGGGACATTGAATTTATAGTGTGTGTGGGTGTGGTCGTGTGTGTGTGGGTGGGTCGGTGTGTGTGTATGGGGGCGAGCCGCGGTGATGGACAAGATAAAGGCATCACATTTGAATGAAGATATTAATAATTGAGTGTTAGATTTCTCCAAGAAAACAGGTTTTCTGAAACGATAAAGCAAAAATCAATGCTGTGTGTGTGTGTGTGTGTGTGTGTTTTTTTTAGTGTTCCAGCACAGCGCGCCATGTCTTCAGTGCAGACAGATGCTGAATCCATTGACGGATAATTAAAGCAATAACGGGCTCTTTTTTAGAAACGTTGGCCATCCGATTCCTGCCAATTAATATCATAACAGACTGTGGGAGTAAATTATTAAGGAATAAAAATATGATATTTTTTTTTCACATAAGCAGTTTGTCCCTTGTGAACCTTTCTGGCGCAATTTGAATCTTTTGTCTGCTGTGTGTGAGTGTGTGTGTGCGTGCGTGTGCACATGTGTGTGTGCGTGTGCAAACGTTCTTCATGTTCAACTTGGTTTTATTTCCCATAATTCCCGCCCTCCTTGTCTCTCCTAAACCTCTGGCTCAAAGCTGATCGCCCTGCCGCAGAACACACACAGACACACACACAGACTTAATGTGGACATGTGCACACAGAAATAGACACATGCAAACACACGTTAGAACTGTGATATGGGTTTGTGTTCGCTGGCCTCCCGACCAGGTTCCAGGATGTCTTCAACACCTCGAACTGGCAGTCATCGCTCTTTAGGAACAGATCTCCAACGTGAGTGGGAGACTTAGAACATCAGAGAAAGAGAAAGAGGTGAAGGGGCCAGGACGGAGAATTTGAGGCGAGAAGAGAAGACGACGAGAGACGTTTGGAAGAGGTCGAGCGATGAAGACGCACGACAGCGATTTGGAGCGAAGAGAGACTTGAAGAGAAAAGAAAAACCAGACAAAGGTTCAGACCTGACCTGCTCAAAAACTGCGCGCCCAATACAGAATGCAACACGTGTCCAAAAGTATGTGGACACCTGTGTTTACACACTTTAGTGGACAGGTCTGACTCTGGAGGGACATGTTAACGCTAGAGCATGCAGGGATAGTTGAGATAATAACCGCTCTACCTTCCCTCAGGAGAGGAGTTTAGCTAATGCAGAACAGTGGCATAGACCCTGTCCTTAGTCCAAAGTGACTGCCAAAAAGGTCAGCAGCACTGCTGTTAGGTCTGCACGGCAATGACAACATCGACAGCGAAATATAAAGATTAGTTTGCTACTCAGACCTTACGACACGTATGATTTCCTGGACCATGTGTTACTGGCTACATATCAACTGCCAAGACGATTCATTTTAAATTCGATCGACTTGCTATGTCCGGCTTTGGAGAGGCCTACAAGGCAGCGTCAGGCTCTGCCAGTAGTCATGCAGACCACAAAGGCACTCCTACCCTACCAGTACATTCTAATCAAAGATACAGGCATGACGGGATAGGACTTCTTTAGGACAGGACACGTCCTTGAGTTTAGTTTCTGCAATTCAGAGACAGGATTTTTCCGATTTTGAAGAAGTGTTCGCAGTCACAAACGTCCTCTTTCTTTAAGACTTTGTCTCATTTTCTATGGTTTTTCTTTTGCTTTTCCAAGTCCAGACGGGGATGTCTGATGCACTCCCCCTCCACATCACTCTCTCTTCTTTCTTCCCCCTCGAGCCGAACTCCCATTGGCTGCTTCCAGGATCGCTGACAGATTACCGCTTCGGTGAGTCTTGGCTGGAGTTGGGCTGCAGAGCCCTGCCAGACCGGACCGACCAAACCAAACACCTTTAGTAAAGTTTTTTTTTAAAAACGTCCTGTCGGGCTCCGCCGGGTCTGGAGCGGTGTAGAGGGTCAATGCCTCCCGTTTTGAACCCCTTCAGACCGCAGGAAGCCTCGAACGACCGTCAGGCCAACTCCATGGTGGTCCGGCTGGATGTAGAGCAGGCGTAGGAGTCGTCATCCAATTATTCTTAAGGGTGATTTTAAGGCCTCGTGTCTGTTTCACACTAAACATATCTTCTCCCCTGAAAGGCTCTCTTTGAAAGTGTCACCTGTTTGGCGTTATCTGCATGACAGCAAAAGTAATATTAGCGTGCACGGGTTTGAACCGGTGGTTAAACTGGATGAACACATGAATGCTCTGAAAGAGGTGTTGATTAACAGTTGAGGTATCAGATGCACATCATATAATCACAACGTCAGCTGTTCAATTCACAAATCATACCCTGTCTAGAGCAAAACTATAAGCTCTCCAGTAATCGAAAGAATTCCGCAGAAATCCAATGCTTATTAATGCATGGAGATGGACAAAAACACAAAAACACCCTGACGCTATGATGCATTTCAGCACAAGAGTCCAGTTAGCGCTCTGTTAAAAACAATACAAAGTGAAGGTGACATAGTCTTATTTGTACTGGACTGCATTACATTGAAACAATTAGACTTTTTGTGCAAACGACAAAATAAAAATATAAAATAAGTGAGTATTTAAGATCGTTTAAAAAAACTTTTCCAACAGTTGAGGAGTGACCATAGTAAACTGAAGGGCTCAGAGAGCGACCTCCACCCAGGCCATTTCCTTGAGTGAAAAATAATGCATGTATCCGCCCTGTGATTTGAATCCACTCCTAAATGTAATGGCTCCGTGCTTGGCCCGTGTTGCACCGTTCCACCAAGTTTCATGAAAACCAGGCTTTTGGATTTTTCTTTAATCCTCTGACAGACAGACCAACCCCAAAACAAAAGGCAACAATCCCCTTTATTCCTCAATCTTGACCGTGTACAGATTATTCATATTATTGTGCCATAATGGCTCAGAATGAAACGCTAAAACCGTGCCGGAAAATGAAGCTTTTTTTGGCTTTTATCACAAAAGCTCTTTGAAAAGCTAACAAGTAAATAGTGTTGTCGGTCGGAGTGACCCGGAGGGCCTCGGGGCCTTCACTCAGGCCCGCCCCTCCCCGGGAAAGTGGCCCCCACTTGCTTTTGTAGTCTGTTTGACGGGCGAGTGGGGAGGAGGAGGCTCTCTGACGGGGACAGAGTTCCCACTGACTGGATTCCAGACCTCCCTCACACTGCCACTTCATTCCCTCTGTTCACATGGTGAGGAAAACAACAACAACTGCTGCTGACGCTTTCAGCAGCCTGCGGCGCCGCTCGTTCAGATTCCTCTCCTCCTCCTCCTCTTCCTCCTCTCTTCACCATTTGCATTTTTTCTGTCTCTCCTCTCTTTCTGCTCCTTCCACCTCCTCATTTCCTCTGCCTCTCCTCTGCCTCTCTCTCCCCCTCAATTCATTTCATCCCTCATCAGCCTCTCGTCCCCCCTTCTCTACTTCTCATCCACTTTTCCTGTCTCGTATACTCTGTCCCCTTCCCTCTCCTCTGGGTGTCTCCTCTCCTCGTCTGCTCCTTTCCTCCCCCTCTGTCTCCTCTTTCCTCTCCCCCTCTGTCTCCTCTTCTCTACCTACAGTATTCCACATCTCATCTCCTCTTTTCTTTCCTCCTTTCCTTTTATCTCGTCTCCTCCCATCTTTCTTTTCTCTCTCAAATCCCCTCGTCTCCTTCTCTCCTCTCTTTGTTCTCTCTCCTCATCCCTTCCCTTTCTTCATCTCTTCATATCTCTTTCTCTCTCCTCCACTTCTCTCCTTGTCCTCTTCTCCTCCTCTCTATTTTTGCCTCTCCTCTCTTGTCATCTCCTCTCTTCTCGTCCTCTCCATGTTGTCTCCTCTCCTCTCTCCTCCTCCTCCTCTCTTCTCCTCCTCCCTGCCCTCTGTTTGACTCCTCTGTTCATTAACTCTGTTTAGAGACCAGTAAACCAGCCTGCCTCTCGCAAACCTTCCAGTGCCCCCATTTAAACTGCGGACAAACAAACAGAGAGCACTGAGGGAACACACACACACACACACACACACATACATAACTATACATACACATGAAACCGCTTGTCCACACACACACACACACACAGATATAACACCCGCAAACACACACAGAAAAATGCACACGATGTTTGTCAGAAGTCTGTGCCCACTAACATTCAGCTCAATGATGTGTTTATAGTGTTTGTGGCCCCATGCACTGCGATGTAACGGCCGTATAAAGCTGCGCAAAAAGGGCAAAGCTCAGCGTCTTTGAAAAACGGCTTTGTTTTTTTGTGTAGCTTCATTTTTTTCCCCTCGTTTTATTGATCGTGGGGTGCCGTTCAGGAAGATAGCAAGTAAACACAAATAACGAGCAAGAATTGTGTGTATTTCTACGTGCGTGTGTTCAGTAGTTCCAGATGAATATTGTTCTTGTTATCGATTAATTGAAGAATGGAGGGAAGAGGAGGGGGGGTTGGACGATCAATAGACTGAGAACAGGAACACAACAGGAAGTATAGGCAATAAAACAATAAGATGCACAATTCCTGCATAATCGCATTCAAATGTTTTACTATGCAAGTTTAATTGTTGATATTTCCTCTGCAACCATTAACAGATGGCTCAAAATATTAAATCTTAAGCAGCATCTGTGTACCTCTTAGTTTGCAGTCGCTAGAAACCTAAATTACCCTAAAAACATATTCCATAACAACAATAAGCCCAGTCCAAGTTTGTGAAATACGGTGGTCGTAAAAGTATTGATTGTGCAGTAAAATGTTTTACTACTATAAATGATGTTTCTGGATTCATGTTCCTGCTGCAGATGTTTTGACCTCCTTTGCATCCTGTTGGTGGTTTAATCTACACGATGCATCATATTCTATAAGATCATCACGTGTTTGTATCTTTGTCTCACGAGTTCCTCAGAAAAACAGCCTGTTTACAGCTTTGTGACGATGCATTTTCCAGCTGATCGAGACGTAGCGGAATTTAGTCAAACACTTCATCCTTTACTTTATCAGAATTTGCTTTGGCAAAAATCACCACATTTGGAGGTGCATGGTTTTTACTGGCCAGGAAGAGCCTGAATGATTATAATCTAAAAGTTTAATTAGCTGTCAGACAAATGTAATGAGGTAGGAAGTAAAATACCTCCGAGATGAAGTGGAGTAGAAGCATAAAATGGAAAAGTACCT
>CALSCE010000158.1:178963-242088 GCA_943593645.1 Bovichtus variegatus
GGATTACATTTAGCTGAATCTTCTTCTAATTAGTGTTATTACTAATGTCTTCCTCCTCAGACAGCACGCAGATCTCTTTGTGCGCCACGTGGAAAGAGTAGGTCGATAAAACGGTAAAGAAAAGTGCATATAGTATACAACAAGAAATACAACATAGCATTGCTGCAAAGCACTAAGAATATACAAGAACAGCAATAATGTCTTCCTCCAAAGTGTCTCTGCAGGCAATAAATACTTGAATTTCTAAAACTGGGCAAGGATAGTTGGACTGATTTGAATGTGGATTATCCCGCTTGGTTTATTGGGTAACAATAAGACACTGCGTTGACATACAAAATCTAAATATTCAAATAGAACGTGGAGAGACAGAGAGGCTGAAACAAAGAGGAAGGAATGTCGAGAGTCCTGGTTATTTCAGGAATGTAGATAGCGTTAAAAGAGAAAGAAATAAGGCCAAATTGCTCCAGTTACGGGAATCCAACCGACAACCCCCGGGATACGACCGGCTGCTGACCAGCTAATTTGAGAATCCCAACCACAGCACACAGTGTGTGTGTGTCTGTGTGTGTGTGATGACTGCAAGTATTTGGCACCAGCAGGATGATACATTTCTCCCCTCATCTTCTTTTTGGACGGCTCTCTACATGTGTGTGTGTGTGTGGGTGCGTGCGTGTGTGAAAAAGAAACTTAAAACAAAAAAAGAAAAACGTTTCTTGGACGTGATCCCTTCTAAAAATAGTGAACTGGTCAAAGATATAGAGGTATCATCCAAATATGAGGGTGTGTGTGCGCGTGTGTGTGTGTGTGTGTGTGTGTGTGTAAAGGTAAATGGGGGTACTGAGCCAATTCAGACACTGCACTTACTGGAATCGAGACCACCTAAAAAGACACACAAATTAAACACGGCTGTCTAGTAATCCTGTTATCATAGTCTGCGGTCGCTCTATCTGTATCACTTACACTCTATGACAGCACACACACACACACACACACACATACACACATAGAAAATCATAGAAAGCAGCTTTAGATAGAGACCGAAAACAAAGGCAAGAGGACGACAGACGAGCAGAAAGAAGGAGAAGTGGTAGAAATGTTTGTAAATATGCAGATTGGCCGACTTTTCTTTCCTAAAAATCCACATCTGGGCCAAGAGTACATTCCGATATTTTCTTTGCAGCTTTCATCCTCCCGTCTCATCTCAGGGTGCCTCCCGGTGTCTGTGTTTGCACAGGGACAGAAAGTCAAAGCTGATTAAAGTCACTTCAGAAATCAATGCAGCTGATGCTTTTTTTTTTTTTTTTTTTTTTTTATCTGTGCAGCTCGGGGCGGTGGAAATACTTTTTGACGTCACGGTTCTCACGCCGGATATCTGACAACTCTCAAACATTTCTGTCAAAGGAATCTAAACGACTGAACCACCATTCAAAAAAAAATACAGATAACAATACAAAGCGGAGAAGAAGCCATTTTTCCAACACAGAACATATAAGATATAGAATCAGATTAAACAAATGAGATTAATTTTTTCATCAATGATCTTTGAAGGCATAGTTTGCTTTTAGGCAACTTGACCTATTTCTCCCAGAGTCGGACACATTCATTGATAAAAAGTTAAAAGTCACCTCAACCTTTTGGATCAGCTGCTTTGTGTCAATGAGATCAAACATTAGTCTTAAAAAAAACGAGGAAGTGCTTACTTCCCTAAGATAAAATCTCAAAAAGCGTCTTTGTAAAAGTGCCAAACTTCTGGCAAGTAATGCCGGTTTTTATTTAAAAGGAACAAATGAGTTGCACATCATTTTTAAAGTAAAATATTCCTCATCATTTAGTCTTTGTACTCAGGAAAATTCCACCAAAGCTTATTTCTTACGTCCTAAGCACGCTTTTGCTGCAGATGGCGTGTAATGGCTTTAATAAGGGGGCTTCTTTTAGGAGCTCTTTTTGCTCTTGTACATCCTAGAGGAGCCGATAAAAGACTCGCCCAGCTTCCCTAGCTGCACGAGAAGACGTCTAAAAATCTGATTTTGATTCTGAAAACCTTTTGCGTCGCACTGATTTTCGTCTCTTTCGTCAGTTGTTTCATTCTAAAGGATTTGGGGAAACAAAAGCAAACAAAAACTTTACTTAACGGCCGACTAGCAGTAGTTGAATTTAGATTTAAAGTCCGAGCGTAAAGTCAACACCAGCTTCTACGTTGTAACTTTCACACCAAACTCGGCACTTTGTTGATCGGAACCGCTACAACTTGACTGACACAACCGTCATCAAAATGCTGTCGCAGAGATGTGAATGTTGGATGTTTTTTGCAAAATATCTTTTGTGAATCAACCCTCGAGACGGGACCGATAAATGACGCCTATTCTTTGTGTCAGTCGCCCTTTGAGTGTTCATGTCAGCGTCCTGGTGAAGGTAATGAGACGTAGTCTTACGTAAAGTCTCATCCATTTCCTGAGGAAGGACTTCCTGCTTGTGGACGAGTCATTTCTAAGTCTTACCCTAACCTGTAGAGTGCTACCGCTTTTACAAACGCTTGCAGCTGCAAAACTGTGCAAATGTGTCTGTTCCTCTTTAAGAGGCTTCTACACAGAGAGGTTGAATGTGAGACTGACATATTGTGATGCCAGGTGTTGAGCGAGTCCAATCACACTTCCAATACCTGGATTACGGAGGAGACCAGGTCTGTGGAGTTTGGTAGAATCAGGCAAACTCCGAAAAAGACCCAACGTCTAATCAGGAGTCCCCTGTGATCGCCAGGACAAATCTGGTGTAAATCAGCTCAGTAATCCTCTTGTGTGTCCCCAGCACGACTGCTGTTCATCGTCTTTATTCATCTCATCTGTTTGCTATTTCCCTCTAACCGTAAAACGGCAACTTGCCATTAAACACTGCGTTCTCAAGAGCTACGCTGAAGCGTGGGCACGTACGGACACAATCAACCCCGATTAAGTCTGCTCCGTCACCTGATAGCCTCACTTCTGTGCTGATCCCTCCAGGCTCCAGCTTTGAGAATTGTCATTTATTCATTTGAGTGAAAAGCTCACATAAACTGAATAACTTTCCTAAGCCAAAGGAACCTCATCCAGAAGATTATTCAAGCTTATTGTGTAATTTCTAGAACAGCTAGTCAGCATTCTCAGAGGGAACATTTGCTTGAAACCCTAAGAAATGGCAGAAATTCTTCTATCTCTTTGCTAATAAGGACTTGCGACCTCTTTCCCGTCTCTCTCCATCGATTTGGTTATGTGGAGGGTGAGCGGGGTTGTATTAGAAAACTCTGCTCGCCACAAAGAAACGTAATTAGTAAAGCCCCAAACACACAGGAGTCATGTTTCCTACCATTAGCTATTCCTCCTTTTCTGTTTCATCTCCCTCCTCTGGATCATTCATTCTCTACCTTTATTCTCGTAATGCTCATCCCGACATTTGAGCATTACTAATCCATCTATTTTTAAATACCAAGTAATCTGTCAATTCATAGAGAAATATTAGATCATGCAAATCTTACCAAATTGACAAAAGTTGAGGATTTTTATGCTTTTTACTGACGGTTATTTTCTTACTCGAGTAAAAAATAATTACTGAGTAGTTAAGTAAAGTATTTCAATCGTCGAGCAGAAGCTGCAGGTCAGTGGAAGTTCAGTGTGTGTGTGTGTGTGCGTGCGTGTGTGTAGAGCTGCCACTTTCCTTGTGTAAAATATAGTCACTGTGATGCCTTCAAGGTCCCATAGGAATGTGCGTCTCTGATCTGTTTGTCAGTGTGGGACATTTGTTAAAGTTCAGATGGTTAGGTTGACATCATGATTACAGACTGGAAAACACACAGACTGTAAAGTAAACACACACACACACTCTCGTCTTCATCTCTCTATTCCTGTTCTCTCCTCATTCAGTAAAACAATGCTTTCCTGAACACACCGTTTCTATTTCTTGCCGATGCACACGTATGCGGACACACACACGAATGCGGACACACACACGGTGCTGAGTGATAAATTTGTGGTCTTCTACGAATAACCAGCTAAATAGCAGAGCTGACGAAAAGCCTGCAGCGTCCTTGGCTCACACTATCAACTCCGTGTGTTTTCCTCGAGCTCAGTGATACAGATGTTGGCCAAAAGAGCCACCTCAGTGAAACGGAGAAAGCCAGCCACCTGGGTGAGGGTCAGAGTGTGAAGAGAACGTGTGATGGAGAACCATTGTATATCTGTGTATGTCAATGTATTGTGTGTGTGTGTGTGTGTGTGTGTGTGTGTGTGTCAGCGTGGTGTGTTACAGTAACGGTAGCCAGCCACAGGTCCTGCAGAGTTCACGAACAAAGACCTCGTCATCATTATAATCATGTTGTTTGTCAACGTCCCTCCATGGGTGTGTATGTACTTATGCTGTCATGGGATTGGCATGTGTGTGTGTGTGCGTGCGTGTGTGTGTGTGTGTGTAAAAAAAAAAGTATTTTTGTTCTTTTTGCATGCAGGTGTGTGTTTTTGAAAAAGATGATTTCTAAAAGACAATGACACGTGTGTGTGTGTAGCTTTGCCATGTGTTTCTAGTCGTTACCTGAACACCTCATACATATTTCCAGTCAATTCAGTGTTCAAGACTAGCTAGACGTGTCTTCTCAATGCAAGACACGTCTTTTCCTGTCTTCTACTGTTCTGTCTTTGAGTTTGTATTGTCCAGTAAATCCATGAAATGAGCATTTTTGCTCATAGTTGTAGGAGGCTATACACTCTGGGACGACCATGATGATGATGTCCAGAGGTCTTTATTCACGCTCGGCGTTTAATCTCTCCGTTCTCTTTCAACAGATGTGAGGACTCGAGTCACATGACTTTGACTCGGAACACAAATTTGATGACTTTAGACTCGATCTTGACAAAATCAAGAAAGATTTGCTACTCGATTTGGACCTAAACACTAATGACTCGTGCCTTTGACTTGAAAATAATTGAACCATATGTTATTTAAAACGTGTGCCACACAAGCCACCTAAGTCCCCAGATCCACTTTGTTCGAACCAATCCGACAGCATCCAATCAAGGTGCAGCAAGGAACCAACAAAAGGTGGTCAACAAAAAAACATATTGAAGTATCGGGTCAAAAATGGCATTACGTTTGGTGAAGTGTGCATTATGACTTGTTTAGGACTTGGGACTTGACTACAAAGACTTGAGACTTACTTATGTCTTTCTAAACAACGATTTGGTCCCATGTCTGATGTTCAGGAGATGCGTGCTAAGAAGTTAATACCTTCTCACGCAGTCTCTCAGGAACTTGTTTGGTACAGTAGATTCCACTGTGCGCGCTGAGGCTGCTGGGAGCTTTTGTGACAGAAATCCAAGCAGCTCTACTTGAAAATATTGAGTTACCCGGTCGTGCCACACTTGCCTGGCTGCCGAGTCCCTTCAATCTAGCATGTTAGCTTGCATCAATGTAGCATCTGGTAACCTTTGGCTGTCCTTTTGAGTCGGTTGGAGAATCCAAGTCACTGAGGAGAGAAATGGAACGGAACATCTTCATTTTCTAATAGCTGTCTCTGAGCCTGCCAACTTCAGCTCCATTTAAACACTTTCCAACTTCACACTGTTTGTTCTTAGTGTTGGCTGTTATTTCAAGCCTAATGAATGCTAGCATGTGCTAAGCTTTCGGGTTAAGTCACACGGGAGTTGTTTAGAGTGTGTGCGTGTTCATCCTGGCTGTAATCATTCGCACTGCATGTAACCTCGCTCTGCCTGTATCTAGCTGTTATTTCAGCTTGTTTTGGTTACTTGAGCTAACCTTTGACTAATGGTGTATCTTGACAAATGAGATCTGGTCAGCGTCTGGCCTCCAAACTACATGGACAATTAAGAGCTATGGTTACACTTGGCATTTGAGATCTGATTCTGTAGATTGGATTTTATGTGATCGCATTGCAGTGCAGACTTGGCCCGAGTGCAGCAGCTGTGGCTACGCCGATATAAATCTCCATCCACACCGGAGAGAAATCAGGCTCGGAGGTGCAACCGCAAATAGCATACATGGTCGCTAAAGTCCTCAATCAAAACTGATGTTTTAGCCAAGAAGACAATCTTAGAAGGTATCTGTTGTTGCTAACCATCATCGCTGTGGAGTTTCTGACAGATCACCTGCCAATCAAATGCAATACCAATCACACTGACATGGGGCCTGACCTGAACTCACAGCATTGTGATGTCTTTTTCACTGGATATTATGTTGGCGAAGGTCGACTTTCTGTAGCTGTACACATTCTTCATATGTTTGCAATCTATCTATTATTTTGTAATCCTGATCCTCGAGGCAAATTTGTGATTTGTGATATTGGGCTATTTAAATAAATTTGAATAAACATTTTAAAACACAGCATTCGTACAGTATGCCACAGGATATTTTTCCCGAAAGGACCTACCCAACACTCAGAACAAGATAGGTCAATTATTCATTGGATATATAACTTCAGCTCAGACTATGAACTGTTTTAGTCTTTAAAATGTATTAGAACATGGCCCTGCTGTAACTGAATGTTGAAATGCACTGTAAAATAAGAATCAGTGCAATTTCTGTAAGTGCTACCCTCTAATTTAGCCTTTAGTTGCCTCTCAACGTCATGTCTGTCTTCACTTCATAATACTTCATGTATATGTTAGAAGGAGGCACAGCACAGTGTAGCAGATCAAGCACGCACTGACCCTTGAATGTCCTCCTTAGGCAGATGGACAAATCATTAGTTTTTCATTGCTGCCTATTAGCCTGCCAATAGTTTTCTTTCAACTTTAGCCAATGGTTTAACTTTCAAAGGTACCAAAATATTAGTATCTTAAATTTATATTTGTCAATAAAATTAAGTATAACCACCACAGTAAAACTCATGCTGAACACGTGAACATCAAGTGTAAGTATTTGGGTTTCTATGGCATGTGTCACTCTAACCCTTCCTTGGCCTCTGGCTCAGATGGACGAATCATCAGAGACATGGAGACATCCTCATATCTGTATTTTATAGCCGTCTTCTTTCCTGCCAATAGTTTCATCTCAACTTAAGCCAGCGTCCTACTGTGTCTTCTGGATGCTCCCCAGCAGCATGGTTTCCACCGCAGCGCCAAACCAGTCCTAACCAGGGCTTAGCTACTTACCATTTATCCCAAGCTGCTCCCCTCAAAACAACATTTCTGGGATTCTCTTCGCTTCTGTTCGCCAAGATGAACATGTTTGCCAGTTTGGCTGGAGCTTTAAAGGATTGATAGTAGTGAATATGCTACAAGGTCTGCGTTCTGCCATTACAGCATGTCTCTGAATTGTCTGGCAATGATTAGACTGGATTTGATCAGGTCATTAAATGGCTGCAATACTTTTCTAATACTATCAGGTTAATGTTGTTTTTTTGTCTCTCTTTATTATTTTGTGTGGATAACAAACTGATCTCAAGTACACAAAACATGCGAATGAAGTAGTTTTTCTAACTACACAACAGCCTTTGAAATATCACTGATTTATGTTGCTTAAACACGTTTAACGTATTCCCACTAAAGCCGCAACCTTCTTCGTAAAAAAATGTCGTCAAATATCAAGAAAAAATTATTGTGCCACTCTGTCTGGATATGAGTCACTTTCCATTCGTAAAGCCGTCACTACATTTTTTTTTTATCCCAGTATGGATCAATTCCTCTCTGGTTTCAAGTTAAGTCAGTTATGCTTCAAACCAGAGTGATCAAAGGCCAGTGGGACCATGACGAATGAAACTCCTGAACCAGTACTTCTGTCTTCCAGGGAAGACCGCCTACTTAAAGAATGAGTCAATTTCCAAAGAAACCTCTTTAACTGTAACAACGCCAGTTACCTTAACCGGAAACTAGCATAGCAAACCCCAGCAATTTCAGTTCAGGGAAAATGGGCGTCTTTGCCAATTGTGGCTACTATATGATGACTTATTCTGTATGTCTGGTGTCTGGTGTGTGTTACAGGTGTCAATTGACCAAAGTGCATTGCACTTAAGAGCAATATGCAATTAGTATTGATGGCTGCTTGGAACACTTTAGTTTTTGGATGGGGTGAACACTTGGTAGGCTCACGTTGGAGAAACAATTTAGCCATCTGGATATTGGATCAGCAAAGTTCCCACAGTCAATCCAAACCTCTAAAGGGAAAACAGATAATGGCACAAGTAATAGATTTGTTGTATTTAAGAATTGTTTGTAATATAAATATAATATAAATTGTGTATAATGTTTATTAAGACATTTGATCACAGGCCTGGACACAGAATTCTGTATTGTGTCAAGTGTTGATCTGCCACATTTCAGCACAAAAAGTTCCCCTGAAAAGTCGCATGTAACTCTGGATGAATACAGTTTTGCTGAACATGAACATGACGTTAACAAGTTTAAATTGCCAACTAGCTTTTACTGCCAATTATTTTGGATTGAGTTCAGTCATTGCCCTCTTTGTAAACAAAAACAAAAACTTTAAACCGTGGGACATTACAGGGCGCGTTGACCTGAAATGATGCGGCCTGGTCACTTCCTGGTTTGGAGTCTTCTCCCTGTCCGCTGGATGACACTACTGTTGGACTGCGACACCATCACAACCAATCAGCGACTGGAACGGGATCAGAAAGCCAATCAATTACTGGAACGTATAGGCCCCCATTATCGGGGCCAGCCAATCACATATTTGGCACAACTATGCCGTCTGTATCGCTGTCTTGTGTACTTCTCCCTTTCTCATTTCCTATCCGTCTTCCTCGATGTTGGCCTCTTTCTCATCTTACATTTTCATCAGTGTCCTCTGTTTATCTATCTTTTTCTGGAAAAAAGAGTGGACCAAATACCTTTTGAAGAAGGGAAAGAGTCAGAAGAAAAGACATGAGGACAAGTGCGCCTCTAGCCTTTGGCTGACCTACTAGGATTTCAGCACAGGAGTTTAAAGACACCGTGGGACTATTTCAGCAGCCTCTTCCTGTGCACTGATGTCACTTGATCTCCCTCCTCTTTAAACATGTCAGTGCTATACACAAACGGACAGATGTACACTTGTACCCCTAATACCCACTGCAGAGCATCATGACCTTTCCTGCTTCCTCTGTCTATGGTAGCGTCTCTTTGTTTGTCATGTCTCAAGGTCACCTACAGGCCAAGCAGAGGTCACTTCAGCAGCAGCTTTTTTGACATTCCCATCTACGTGTTTACATATTCCCATGTGAAGTACTGATCAAGACTGGTGTTTTATGTACTTCGTAATGTAAGTTGGGACAAAAGTGTGGACACATTTTAGTAGTTTACAATTATTACAAATCTAAATATTAAACGTGTTCCGATCAGCAATGACAAAAGCATGAGTCACAAAGACGATGCCTGTCACTAAAACAATGTTTGCCTTAGGTGAGTAATTATGCATCACTGCAATAAGTATCACTGCGTAAAACTACTTTAAAAAAAAAATTCTGGCAATAATTGAAATAGTTGAAAGTGTGGCAAAGAGGATGAATCCCAGAGGATGAATCCTAATGACTTTGGTGATCCTCTGACTTTTCATCTAGCGTAAACAAATATGAGATTTCACTTATTCATATTTTTCAAAATGGCATGATTGCATACAAAATCAGTGGAAAGCAACAAGGTGACACGATTACATGCAAAATCTCCCAGGGCAGCACAAACGGAGGAGAAGGCATCTGTGCAAGTCGAATATGTGTCAACTCGAGTGCAACAATTGGCGCGTATCCCAGGACTTTGTGAATCTGCTCTAGAGGGAAAAGGAGAGAGACTGGAGAGAAATCACAGAGAAGTCCAGAGATCAGTCAGAAGCTGAGCTGTCACACAAACACACTGCTGGTCACGTAGCCCAGAGCTGGTCTCTCTGGATGCATTTAAAGGAACATTTAAATGGCTTGGAGGCAGGCACATCTGGCTGTCGACGTTTTGATTGATTGGTACCTTATGTTGATGACTTGTCAAGACTGTTAATGATTCTCTAATTTGTTATGTTTAAATTGTATTGTTTTGTTTTTGTGTCGGCAACATTGTTAACTGTGTGAAGCTAATGCCGAATTGACTGAAAGTGGCATTCTCTGTAATAGTCAGCAGGGGGCGACTCTACTGGATGCAAAAATAAGTCAGATTGTATAGAAGTCTATGAGACTTTATTACCTCAGTAAAACATGTTTTAATGAGTGTATGGTCTTAATCGCTAGTCTCAAGTCTTCTTCAATACAGCATGATGTTCATTTTGTAAATGATTGTCCCACCTAGAGTACAATAGATGGTAAATCAGGGTATGCTTTAGGGCAGGGCTGCCGCTGTCACAAAGTTCAAGATGATGACGCTTGAGGCGTAATGGTAGTCCACAAACGAATGAGCGACGTCTCGGTGACTACGTCCACTTATATACAGTCTACGTCCAAGTTGTATGATTGACAAGGCAGGAATCCGATTGGTATTCCGTCTAAACACACCGTAAGTCTTGTTTATGAATGAAAAGACGTAGATAATTTTTAATATTCAATGGCTTCACACTGTTTTAGCGGTATCAGGATCTCATCTTCGGATTTTTGGGGATTGAACGTCTTTCCTCCAAACGGCACCTGTTTTATAACGTTTATTTACGTTTTGAATCAAGGAAAAGAAAGTGCCGTATGAATAACGTCGAAAGGTTTGCATACCTGCCTGTAAAAGCAGGGAGACTGATGCTTATTCAGGTTAATGCATGTCCTCGTGTTTTGGAATCGGCACATTAATCCTTAAGGTCTTGAGCCTTCTCTTTGGACCCAAGCAGGATGAATGACACTATTTCACTGTAAAATGACTGTGCAGAAGGGCAGCCAAAAGTCAGATGTCTTTGTTTACTTTGTGTTTACACAGTGACGAGTCACCCTGTCTCACAGCCAGCCCATAGCAGACCTGTAATCTGCACCGTGTCTGTCTCTCTCACACACACACACACACACACACACGCACACGTGGTTTAACCCTGGATTCACCCCATTCCCATCCCATATTAGACATGACAGAGTAACAATTGTGCTGTCATGGTAACATGGCAAACCTGAGGTCTGGTACCAGGATGTTTAGCTGTAGTTCAAATGACCACAGCATTGCTCACGTGTGTGTGTGTGTGTGTGTGTGTGTGCGTGTGTTTATGTGTGTTCACAAGCTCAAAAGGAAATCAGGCGCAGTGGACTGAGTGACTAAACTGAGGTTTACGTGTTCATGTTTGTGTTTGACATAGTCATGGCTTGTTCATTTCACCGGTTAGAGTACACAGCAAGACAAGGGAATAATAAACACTTCCTGCAGCGCGTACTGAGAAATGACTCCGTTCACATCTTTCAGGAACCTTGTGTTCATTTAAAAGTGTAAACACGGCGAACAAAAGTGCTGCTTTTGAGGTTCAAGACCTTTTTAATTTAAGCAACAATTTGCTCCTTATCCACTTCAATCTCTTCAGTTTCCAAAAAAAGGTCCGCTCGGATCAGCTAGCATAGCATCACCAAAGCTAAACAGAAAGAGACATTGTGGTTTAAAGAATAGTTGGCTAACTTTAGTCTTTCTAAGTCCTCACACACGACGTCACAAGCAAACCGTAGCAGCTAACGACCCTGAAGAGTCGCTGCGAATGTGTTGTTGGCTACTGAAATACAAAATGTACGAGTTGTTTGAAGGCAAATAATGTAGGGCGAAATGAAGCTGATGCAAAAACATTTAATTGAATTAAGATCAATTGTTCCTACAGTGTGTCCACGTGTAAACCAGGAATTTGCATGTGTATGGATTAACCACATTATAGTATTTTATTTTATATTATAGTATATTATTCTGTAGCCCTCAACCTGCTTAAACCCTTGTACAGTATAATAATAAGCCGCATAAGACAGCAAGAAAATGTTGATTTTTACATTGACATATATCTTTTCTGAGTAAAATAACTTTCGGAGTTTGCTCCTTACAAGAGCAAAATGGAAAAATCCTAAGCTTTGCAGACTGTGTGGTGATGTTCATTACAGTTGTTGACATTTATTATTTGTTATTGAGTGCCCCTTCTCTAAGAGAGCATTATCTTTTATTAGCCTATATGGAATATTATTCATTTGTCAGGTTGTTAAAGTGCATAATCATATTGCTGGGCCACTGCAGTATACGAGTGCATGGGCTCGTTTAATATGTGCAAGCTAGTTTGCTGGTTTTTATTGGTCTGTGTGGAGTATAACCAATCGTCAGGTTGGTAAAACGGCAGAAAAACATATTCCAGTTTGCGGTTTCATATTAATAATAATGATAGAAGCAGTTGTTATGAACTATATAACAGCACTTCAGATGCCTTTTAGGTTTTGGCCGAAGTCATGTGTCTGCGGCTATGATTTGGATGTGGAGTTGGTGACCCCCCCCCCCCCTTCAGTCCCCACGCTCTTTCATCTATCACTCTTTCCCTTCTTCTCTTCCTCCTCCTCTTCTTTTCTCTGATTCACCCCATCTTTCCTTCTTTTTCTACTTTTAATCTGCTCTTTCATGATTTTCCGTTTGCAATTCTTCACCCTTTTTACTTCCGTCCTCCATCATTAATCTGTATCCTTAGTCTCTGCGTTGCACCCACTTATAGCTCTTTGCCCACCTTTTTTTCTCCCTTTGCTTTTCTGTTGTCCTTCAATCTTTCCATTCCTCTTTCCATTGTCTTGCTGTATCCCCTTTCTACTTTAATCATCTTTTTTTATCCCATAACCCGTCATTTCCTTTGATTCCTATCTCTCTCTCCTTCCTTCCTTTCCTCCCCTGTCCTTCTTGATTTTCTCCTACGTTCCTCTCTCTTACGGTGTTCCCTATCTTGGTCTTTCTCTGTTTTTTTCCTCCCTTCATTTTCCTGTCACTGTTCTCGTCCTCTTTCTTTCCATCTTCCCTCGTTGCTCTGCTTACATCTTTTTGAATGCATCCATTGAATCCATCCCTCCTTCTCTTTCCTCAACCTCTGACCACCAGCAGCCCAGACAGACCACAGACATCATTAGCAACATTCATGAAAATCTGTTTGAAAATCATATGGCTATTTTCTGCCAACCTCCCCCACCAAACTCCTGTTAAATCACACACAATTCTCTCAATTTTCAGTTTCTGGAATTCCCTCTGTCAACATGACGTGTTATTCCTGACAGGGAATATGATGAAATTGACTGATCTTTCCATAACAGGTTCAAGAGGAAGCTTTCTGTGGTTGCTGCATTGGAAGACATTAGTGCAGAGGGTCAGTGTGTCACATAGTCAAGACGAAAGAAATTGATGCGGTTACTTTGTGGGTCCTTGAGTCATCGGAGAATGTTTAGGAGTGGTCAAAAACAAATGCATAAAAGTTCTCTGCAAGTCGGTGTCAATGTGTCGCACAGCCTGGATCGAGCAAACATTTATATGGCATGTGAGGACACTCATAACATGTTTAAATAAAGAGCTCAATCCATACGTTCAAGTCAGGTTCATAAAAATGTATCACACTCAGAATACACACTAGAGGCCTATATTTGTTTTGGATGTTTTTAGCATACAATACGTTTGGGTTCAACGTCCGACATCTTTTGTGTCTCTTCCTACTAACAGTCAACATCGGTTCCTTTGAACCCTCATGCTTATGTTCCCTAACTTTAGCCAAGGAGTTTTAGTTTACTTGACCGTTGACGTGACCTTAACCGTGGATGTGTGAGGTTCGTGCCTCTCGTGTATAACAACCCTGTCTCCTACAGAGTTACGTTCCTATACAACCAAACTGCATTTTCAGATATGTTTGGAGAGAAACGTATTTTCTCCCGGCTTTCAGACGAAGTTTTAAAGGGGACTGTCCATTGTTCCTACGGCCCATTATTCCAAAACACCAGTTCATAGTCTGAAAAATGTCCCATTGGACCGATAACCCATTTGTCAGATCTGTTATTCTGACACACTGGATCACAGTTCTTTTTCCGATGACCCGCCCGACTCCGCCTCTGACTAGTTGGGTTGGTTAGTTTTAAGCATGAAGAGTGAGAATGGTAAGGTTTAAAGTAAGAATACTAGGGTAAGGCAATCAGAGCAATGCTTTCACCATGGCAGGAAAAAAAACATTGCGACCGGGAAGGTCTGATGACGTCATTCTGCACCTGACGTAGAAACATATTTGTGATATGCCGAAAATAAACGTGATCCAAGGGAAATCTTTCCCTGGAAACAACGTAGCTGTTCGGAGACCAGGCTGTGTATTAGAGCTCAGCGTTGGTTTCTCTTAATGATAAATACGCAGCTATGTTCGGAACAAATATATTTTTTAAGAGTTTCCCAAGTTGCAAGTCTGTTTCCTATTGGGTAGCCATTAGTCTTTGTTTGCGGTTAGGAAACAGTCTCAACTTGGGAAGTAAGACAAAAAAGGTTTTACTAGTACAACGATTGAATTGGTTTTTTATTCAGATGCTTAGAAGATTCTCCGATAATACCTTCAGAAGAGCAGTTGTTAAATGCCGTTGTGGATTTTTCAATCATAGCTCAGTAATTATCTTGAAGAGAAATGGATGCTGACCTCTGTGTCTCGGATGTAATACTAACACATGGGGGCACACGCTGGGGCGAGGTATGACGAAGAACCGCATTGCTGCTGTGTTTGGATTGTATGGCACCACTATACTATGTAAGAATATCTAGCAGTTTGTTGTTGTTTATACATCATTGCAATCGTACACTGTCTTGTTTGATATGTGTGACCGGTTAATGAACGGACTGCGTTACTTTTCACAGGTATTTGCATCTGTCTGATGCGCCGTCCTACTTTTTCATTTGGACTGATGTCAGTTGCTCATATCTTCTGTTGTTTCCAGCTGTTTGGCCCCCGTACGATTTGAGGTTCTGTTCCTGTAATCGGACATTTTCTCCAGGCATCTTTCATGAACTTGACATGATAAATGTGTAGCTAATCTAATCCTAAACATCAGAGCAGCTATTTAAAAGTTCAGAAACATCTTTTTATCCTTGTGGTTTTTCGATCTGTTCTAGAAACAGAAATAGAAGAGCAGGGTGGAAGTGTTTCTGCGTGGTTGCAGAGGCAACCGTCAGACAGACTGGGCTTATACACTCACTACACCACCGGTATGTGCTGGTAGCTGACACACACATAGAATAATAAGCATGGCCAAACCTTCTCTGATTCATCATCCCCTCCCTTCCTGGTGTATTACCCGCTGTCACTCATCGTCAGCCCTTCAGTGCTGAAGCACATCCAGAATAAGCAAGCGTCGGCCCGTTCGGTCTTCTCCTGGCTGTAGAAAGTAACTCTTCTTGTTCTGTTCTTTGTTAGCGTATGAATTTTGGCTAGACTTTGAATTTTTTTCTGCATTTTGAGTTCATAGACCACCTGCTAATGGAGGTGATGTGGATGTCTTGCAGATATTGAGATATGACACATCTTGGTCTGGAAACAAAAGAGTGTATAATGCATTTACAATAATATTTAACATATTACATTCTACAATATTTTTTCCAAAAATACTATTATTTCCTAAAACTCGGTATGTACCTGAAAGAACATTAACTGACACTATAAAACAAAATACCTATCAACCTACCAATCCTTTTTTGTATTATTTTCTATTTGTGAAGTTTAAAAAAATATATATATATATTCTCTCTCTGATTCTGCACTGATTACAAAATAATGATCTGTAATCATCGAGTTTTTAATCCAGCATCTTTCTGCCCTTGCATTGGGAGTGGAACAGATCTGATTCCCACGCGGCGCAGCCAGCTTCCTGTCATTACACCATGATGTCATGCACTGGCACATTACCACTACGGATCCACATATATCACACAAACCAGAGATTCACAAACACAAGGATATACAGGATGGACACACAGTCTAAACCACCACATTCTTGTTTCAGGGTCAGTGCTGCCTTCAGTAAGGACACACAAGGACTTTGGTCAAAACTCATTCTGAATGTGTGTCTGTGTGTGTGTGTGTGTGTGTGTGTGTGTGTGTGTCTAAACTGTATATTTGAAGGAGAAACCGCTGCATAGCCAGAGAACTACATCATTTATATCGCAGAGGCAGACCCACGCTTGAAAGTTTACTCAAGTTCAAAAGGCCACTACGGTCTCAGACCAAGGGGAAACCCCCAGGTCCGAAAAGTGCAGCCAATGCGGAAGCGTCTTTAACCTGCATTCTTTCTAACAGCCAGCAGTATCCCATTGTATAGAAGTCTATGAAAAAGTTTCCCTTCTTCTCACTTGATTTCCTCAGTAATCAGTTTATGGTCTCAATCGCTAGTTTCAAGTCTTGTTCAATAAAGCATGATGTTCATTTAGTAAATGATGCTCCCGTTTAGAGTGAAGTAGACGCTAAAGCAGGGTTAGCTTCAGGGCGTGGCTACCTTGTGATTGACAAGTCGCTACCATGACGTACAAAATTAGCATCCCAATTAATATCACAGTTAACGTTAATTAGGGATGCACATTGCTAACCTAGCTAGCTAACATTAGTGTTTAATATGCCAACGGTACCGGTCCGTGCTGGGCCTCGCTCCTCTCTAGCGCCACCTCCATCTTGTTCAGATATGGTCACCTGCTCAAAAAAAAACAAGAAGTTGACGAGCCAAAATGTTAAACGTACGTTAAACGTGTTCCACAAACCAATGGGTGACTACGTTCACTCCTTAGTTCAACTGTTGTGAATGGAGGGAGTCAAAGAGGGTGGGCGAATGTCATTTAGACAGAAGGAGTTGGTTTCACACACACACACACACACACACACACACACACACTTTCCCCTCGCCCTGCAAATGATTGATGAGTGAAATGAATTCTTGACTCACCCATCTCTCTCTCTAACTCTACCATTTTAAGATTAAGATCTTTAACAAAGAAATAGTTGTTCTTTTAGTTTTCCTTCTCCCCCCCCCCCCCCCCCCCCATTTAATTTCATATAGCAAGAGCAGTGTCAGCAGCACATACACACACATTTCAGACAGCTGTATAAACGAGGTTGAGGTGTGCCGGAGTGAGTGTGTATTCTGCGGCCGTCATGGCAGTGTGTCACTGAGGCGAAAGGTTAAGAAAACTAGCCAACTATGTAACTGACTACAACTCACTGGGTAGAATAGAAAAAGAACATAATGGTGAATCTGCCAATGACATAAACGGTAAATTAATAAAAAAAAAATAAAATGTTTTATTGATGTGGGGACCTGACTTGTGTCCCCAGATGGTAATTAAGTCCCAATATTGCGATTTCGAGCAGATGTTTGTCCCCACGGCGTTGGTACCCATTCACCATCCATACCTTTTTTTCTGTTACACACACACACACACACACACACACTCATTCAGAAGCCACCCAGGTCGGCTTGTTGTAAAGTAAAAATCAACAGAAGGAGAAAGAGATTTTTCCATTTTAAAATTTATGGACGTCTCTAGGTCACATATATCAATGCAGGAGTGTGGATGTGTGTTCTGTGAGTGTGTGTGTAGATCATACAGACAGAGGGGAAGCAGAGAGAGAAAGATGGCTCGAGGGCGTGAGACGGATTGTGTGTGTGTGTGTGTGTTGGGGGTCAGTGAACAGAGTGACCCTGAAAAGTGCTGAACTATAAATGCTACACACACTGTTTCCCCTTTCACTCCAACATCCATTCATTGTTTCTTCTTCCCCTCCTTCTTTTTCTTCCTAATTCACTAAGTTCCTGTATCTCTCCGTTTTCCTTTCCTCTGTTCCTCACCCCCCTCTCATTTCCTCTTTCCTTTTTTTTTTCCTCAAATCATTTTGTGATTCCCCGTTTGCCTGTATTCAATCCGTCTTGAACCTTTTCTTTCATCTTTCTCTTTTTCTCCCTTTCATCTCTTTTCATTTTGTCTTTTTATCCTCTTGTCCTCTCTTTCACTCCCTCGCTCCCCTCCTCCCTCAGCTGCTTCTGTGTTTCTTCTTTCATCGCTGTTTACTCTCCATATAACCATGTTCAGAGCCTCGATTTGTGTGTGTGTGTGTGTGTGTGTTGTGTATGCATGTATGTGAGCAATTATGTGTGTATATGTGTAATACCGGTTGTGTGTGTGTGTGTGGGTGGGTGGGTGTGTTTGGGTGTGTATGGATGTTTCATAGTGTGTGTGTCCAAACAAATAACTTTTTAGTTCCATTACAAAACCCATCAAGCCACGCTGCGACCCCTCACATCTCCACACACTTAGATCTTCAAACAGGCCTCACACACTGTTTTCACCCACGCCCTCATGATGTGCGCTGATGCTCAGATGCTATCGACATCGTGTTACTGTTACCGTGGAGATGCAATCTTGGCATCGCCACTTCCTCTCTCTGTGCCGCCTGTATGTACCACTCAACATGTTTGTTGTGCAGGTGTGTTTTTGAGAGTCAGTGTATTCTGAAATACACACTAATATATATGTGTACCATATATACTGATTTACCTGTAGTTTTTTTTACATGAACTGAATGACTTCCACGATGTCATCGAATTAAACAAGACGGGGGGGGGGGCACCGAGGTTTTGCTCTGGCAAAATGGAACCAAAGCGGAATCGCGGAAAATTGGTTGTTTGGCCTCATGCAATATGTATTATAAAGCTTCCTGTTCAAAGGTGCAACATATCAAAGGATGGAATGGAAATTCATGCAAAGAGCAGCTGCACCTGATTTATCACCGCAGGCTGCAGCAGAGGAAATTGCGTCTGAAATTTAACGTCTTAGAAAAGGAGGTGTAAAATCGGCACTACATAATATATTTCCTCACATACGGCCTTCCTATTGCGGGACAATTACCAAAAGTGGCTTCTGCTCAACTAATGTTCCAAGTTCAGAAAATAACTTTCTGTTGCCCTCTATTACCTTGCAGATATGTGCAATGCAATTGCACTCTATGCAAATCGGATGAAGTGCAGTTGGGCTCGCTTACGTCTTCAGTCTTTGTAAATACACTGCTATACTGAAAGATTATGCAAAATGTCGCACCCCAGAACATTAATTCGCAACAACCAGGCTTAGTAAATTTCTCCCCAACAGTCTACAGCCGCAGTAGCAGCTCTGAGGCTGTGTTTACGTGCTCATGATATTGCTAACATGCGGATCTTTAGCAAAAATAGTAGTTTAGCTTGATGGGCATGCTGACATTTGCGTTATAGTAGTCTACTAAATAAAAATTGGTGCGGAGTATGATGGGAATGTCATTATTTTTGCGGCTGACTGTTTTCAGACCCTCTATTTAATGCTCCACTTTACAATATCATGTTAATATGTGCAAAATCTTAACGTGATTATAGTTACCATGGACGTTATGCTTTCGGTTAGAGTTGTTTGTTTGTTTGTCAGCAGGATAGCAGTTAAACTACCGGTAAGTGTAGCATGGGCCAAAAAAGAACCCATTAAAGTTTGGCGGCGGATAATGAAATTATTTTTAATACGTTTTTGTTTGTAGAAAATGGAGGCAAAAGTGTCCCCCTACAGATCCCTGTAGTGGTTTTAGGATAAAACAGCTTCTTATCTAAATGAAGGAAAAAATGCATCAAAACCACTTCCTCTAATCATAAATAGATTGCTATTGTAATATATTTTGGGAGTAATGGATTACACTATCTGCAAATAATGTGACCATATCGGCTTTGTTACACGTGTGGTTTGGAGGACAGGATTGTAACATGTCATGTCTGTGTGTGTAGGCTGTGTGTAACACACTCTCCATGTGAGCCTGCTTCTGTTCAGAGTGCGAGGGTCACGCAAAGAGTGAACAGAGATCTCACTTTCTGATACACACAGACAACCAGGACAGCAGATAGGAAACACATGTGGGAGGAACTGTGAGTGTGTGATAACAAAGCACAAAGTGTGGCTCCTAGTTTCTTCCCAAAAAAAAAAAAAAGAAAGAGGGTTAAAGTGTGTGAAAGCATGAACAACAGATTGTCCGTATCAGATATGTGATATTTATAATCTCTCTATAATAGGCCTTTTTTATGCACTTTTTTTCCCATGTTGACCTTTGATCTAATTCTGGGACTTTATTATTTATGGTGAGACACAGTTAGGCCTGGGTATCGGTACTCTGAAATAACCCAATACTAAGTAGTGTTGTAAGTCTATAAGTCTATAATAACTCGCAGCTAATCACCGCAAGCGTTCTTCCACTTACAGCTTGTGATTGGCCCACGACCGCAGAAGCCACCACCCATGCCGACCTGCACATGCGGCTAGCGGCTAACAATGCTAACAGCACTGACAATAACTAACAATCTGTTTCAGTTCACCATATACCAAAACAGAAGAGGTGTACGTGGAGGTGATGTATTAACTTGTCCCACAAGTTTAAATACTTTTTTCAGTTTCACAAAAATATGCAGGAGCATATTTCATTATTGTTAGATCATACTTTTTTCCATTCCCTAAATGCTATTTGAGATGATTTTCCATTGAATGCTAGTTTTTTTTTTTTTTTTTTGGCCGCTTTTGGCATTAAAAGCGTTGAAGTGAAAGTTTAAATTCAAAGATACTGTATAAGGTATCGGCTGTTGGCGGCGTCTGGCCAGAAACATCAGTATTGGCCTTCAAAATCCCACAAGAGATCTGCTGAGACAGAGAGAGTAACTGAGCTGTGTCTCATTCCAGGTATTAGCCATGCCTGAGGCCAAAGGGAATCTTCAGCCAGCTTCTGTGGTTTTGAATGAGGCTATGTCCTGGAATAGAATACTGTGATACTGGCTCTGACGAAGCCCAGACAGATTTACTCGGAGGGCAGGAAACTATTCTTGTCTTCAAACACTCCAGCCACTGTTTCAACCAACAACTTGGTGATTTCCATCCCCGACAGACGGAGGTTAATTATTGACCAGTTTTTGGTGGCTGGTGGCGATTTCCTCTGCTTTCCCTCCCCGACCTGCAATCAGACGTCTTTGTGTGCACTTTGTCTCTGTTGGAAGCAAAGACGAACAGACAAAAATAAAAGAGGCAAAAGACGAGCCAGAGGGAACCCTCAGCCAACCGCTGTGGTTTTTGGGTCAGGCTATATCCTGGAATACAATACAGGAATATTAGTTGTTACAGAGCCCAGAGAGCCTTATATTGAGGGCAGGAAAACAAACTTCTTTGCCTTCAGGCCAGAATAGTGTCCGTGTCCCGAAATGTAACAGCTACTTGGTTTTTTGAAGAAGACAAGACCTTGGAACTAATTATTGGTTGAGATAAGAAATGGAGATTCTACCACTGATTGCTGATTGTAATTTCCTCTTCTATGTTCCAGTTGGCTCCTTTTTGTTCTAAAGCAACATAGTAGGTGGCCCGCCGTTATAATAGCCTGATCTATGCTTGTGTTCCAGGTATTAATCAGGCCGCAGTGAACTCTCACCAAAGTCATCATCTTGGCTCGGTTTATATCCTGGAATACAGTGCAGAAACTGTACGGAGGATGCAGCCCAGAGACCCTCAAACTGAGCGCAGGAAAGTCGCTTTTTAAAGGCCCAGTCACACCAGAAAAAATCTGTTCATTTCATCCGTGTGACTTTGTGAAATATTTGGTTATTATGGGTGACGTAGTGACTACTTGCAGGGCGAGTTAGTGAACTGCTGTGGATCGGGAGCTCACCCTCCGCTCCCCCGAACCCTTCACGATCCTGCGGGGTCCACAAAACATACGGAAAGTACAAGCTTTAGGGAGTAGCACCAAATCATCAAATACTTCAATTAGTTTTCAGTGGCTTTTCACAAATTCCCTGCTTTTAGGAACAGCAAAGTTGAGCAGAATTAAGTGTAATACATTCTTTGGGCACCCATCAAACACAGAGATGGATTTGTGCGGCAGCTGACGGTAATTCCATATCTCCCTCTGGTCACCGCTCTGTGCTCAGCTCAGCGTCTGCGAGTTACAGATGTGCGTTTGAGTCCAGGTATTAGTCCGAGCTGACACCTGAGGGATCACTGTGCCTGCCGCTGTGGTTTTGGATCGGGTTAAATCCCGGATATACAATACATCAATATTAGCTGTGACGAAGCCCAAAAAGCTTTACGGTTGAAACGTAAGATAATTAGATTTGAACACTGGCTCGGAGCTGAGATAGCTGAGAGGCTGTCGCCATTTGTGATTTGCAGAATGAATAAAATACTGTGAGAGACGGAGTTGTGAGAAAAAGCTGTTTGTCTCTTTCATTCTTTATCCATTCCTCGCTCCAACTTTCTCCTGCTGTCCTATTCTGTACTCTTTAAAGGATTATATTTATTTAGATTTGAGCATTTTGTCATATTCTATTCGCTATATCTCTCTGCACGTCCTATTATTCTTGTGGGAAGTTGAGTTTTTTTTTTTTTTAAATCTATATTTATATGCCAACCTTACATTTAACTCTTGATTCTCTCCATCACGTGCGTTCTTTCTCTCTTCTGCTGCTTGTTTTCGTCTCTCTTGCCACTCGGATCTTTTTGATATTCGGCCCTCTTACTTCTTCGTCTGTCTACTTCTGTGTGTCATTTGTTCTCTTCTCTTGTCCACTCTGTCTCCCTTTGTTTCCTTCCCTGTTTCTTCCTCATCGCTCTCTCTTAGTCAGCAATTTGTCATGTAACATTGTTAAGGTTTGTTCAGGTTTTCACAAAGTTAGGTTAATGGTTTCGTGTTAAAAAAACCCCGATAATGTTGGGCAACGATGGTTAGAATAAATGTGATCGCTGATAGGAAATAGGAAGCGATCGGTGAGCTCCCTCTGTGGACTTCCACGACAGACGGGTCCTAATTACGATGGCTGCTAGAGGACTTTGTCATTTATCTGTGTCGTTATTGGGCTTTTGCTGAAAGGACTTTGCACGTCAGTGTTTTGTCCCCTGTGCTGTTCACTTGCTTTCTGATTGACGGCTTGTATTGTCACTGCAGTGCTGTTAGCTACCGGACCCAACAACGCTAATATCTACACACAACTGTTAATGAAATGTGTGTATGTGTGAGAGAGAAGTGTGCGCGCGTGCGTGCGTGTGCGAGTTCCTTTTCCTATAGAATGACATCAGTCTGTGTTGGACGGTGTTGCGTCTGTCCACTCGGTGACCGTTGCTAAGGTCATCTGCTTTCTGTGTGTGTGTGTGAAAGAGACCGAGGGATAAACAGAGCTACATCATGTGTTTGTTAAATTGTGCAAATGCATTAGTGTGTGTGTGTGTGTGTGTGTGTGGAGATCATGTCATCTATACAGCAGCCCTTTAAAGGAATAATTTGGCAAATGCGCTTTTTTGCCGAACGTTAACAGAAGATTGGTGATAGAGAAGATATAAGTTATAAGATATAGTTATTGAGCTTTAGAGGTGCTGGTAGGTGGATTTTGTTACGTTTGGACAGGACCAAGCTAGGACCAGGTTCCAGTCTTTATGCTAAGCTAAGTTAGCCTTCTCCGAGCTGAAATACTGGAATTACTTGGTTTAACTATAATGTAAGAGCAGACTGAGCAGCATTTATTTGCCCCAAGTGTGTGTGTGTGTGTGTGTGTGTGCTTGTGTGTGTGTGTGTGTGTGTGTGTGTGTGTGTGAGATGCGTATGAGTGTGTGTGTGTGAGATTCGTGTGTGTGTGAGATGCGTGTGTGTGTGGGATGTGGGTTGTCTTCGCTAAATGTCGTAGCTGAGTGTCAGCCTGATAAAACATCTCTTAGCACAGCAATGAGACTTATAACACATAGTCACCATCAATAATCCATCTGACACACACACACACACACACACACACACACACGCACACACAGCTAAGCCTCAGTTTGTCATATTTTTCACACATACTTGAACACATTTTACACACAAAGCACACTTCAGCACTCACACTATGGCACAAATGTATTCACACATAGGCCCAAACCCACACACACACACACACACACAGCTGGCCCTTTTGTCACTTAAATACAGATTGTATTATGCAGAATGCTTACACACATTTAAACACTCACATGTGCACACACACCCACTCGCAGACCACAGAATGATAATTTGAAAAATACTAAACCAGAAAAATCTTCTCTGCAAGGGATTGATTTTTTTTTTCTATCTTTAATCCACTTTCTTTCATTTTTCCTTTGGTTGCCGTTTTTTCAGCAGTTGGAATTAAAAACACCTGGATCGCCTTCTCTTTTCTTTCCTCTGTCTTTCCTCCCCGTGCTCGCTCCCATATCGTCCCCATCTCCAAAATCTCCTCCTCGAAACGGCTTTGGTCCCTTCACATCCTGCAGCCACTCTCCTCTGATCACCATCCTCTTTTCTTTTTGAAATGATAATGATAAGAAAAGGGTTTCATTGTGTTTGATCCTTGTTCATGCGGGTAGTGTGCAAAACAGTGAGGTTTTAAGGTGACTTTAGGCTGCTTTGCTTGGTTACTCAGAGACTTTTGATTAACTACAGATTGATGCTGGGGACGTGCAGCTGAAACCCACTGCGAGGCAGGATGCATGTTCCATGTCAAAAACTGCACCCTGTTCGGTTTCATTGTGGCCTTGATTGGGTAGTCGCCTTGATTGGGTAGTCGCCTTGATTGGGTAGTCGCCTTGATTGGGTAGTCGCCTTGCAGCACACAAGAAAAATAGGACCTGGTTCTATATCTGTCACCTAGCAGCAAAGAACATCAATTTGGGCAGCAAGTGTATTCTTAGTGAATTTCAAATGGATGATTGACTCGTGGTTTTTGGTGCATTTAGGGCTAGAGCTGTGATACAGAGAGCCAGCACTTTACCATGGAGCCATCATGAAACCATCAATGAGTTTCTGTATATTTTGCAGTGTGCTCACCACCGATGGACGTAGTGTGCCATCTACCATATGTAGCGAGGTGTAAAATGAATGCGTGGAGGTCGGGCTGCCTCTCGTATCCTGCGTCCGTTTGGACTGTTGGTTGTGCAAGTCCTCAGAAATGTTGGTTAAAAAGCAAGTACATCTGTCCTGCAGTGGTTCAGTGTTTGAGTTTGAGTTATTTGTCACCAACTGAGTGAAAATGTAATTTCAGGAACTAGCTAATGGGACTAAAGTGCTGTCTGTAAAACAGTAAGATTTCTTTTAGCTTTAATTTGCGTGTAGTTCCATGTGTTCAGTCAGTGGTCCAAGCGATGCTGCTGGTGACCAATAATGGACTTGGAAGCACTTCAGAATCCAGTTGAGGAATCTCATGGCTCAAAACAAATAAAAATGCACTTTTACAATTCTAAACTGGGCCACTTGGGTGACTTGGTGGATTGAACAAAACTCCCTCAAGAGTTTGAGACATTTCCACACACACACACAAAGAAAAGCCGATGCAAGATGTCAATAATCAGTTACAGGACATTCTTTGTGCCATGGCTGCATGATTAAACTTTGCAGGGTTAGAATATAAATTTGCATGATGTTAATATGAACGGACTCATCTGGTAAACCGTTATATAACTTTGCATTGTGTTATTAAGCATCTGGTAACCTTTGGCTGTCCTTCTGAGTCAGGCGGGGGATCCAAGTCACCGGAGGCAGAGATGGAAAGTGTGTTATATATCACAAATGCAACAGGAACAACCCTGTTTACTTCTGATTTCCCATCTAAACTCCACCTTTTTAGGTGATTGACTAAAGGTTTTCTCAGGACGCCCGAGAACGCACGAAGCATCCAGCGATTGTTTTCGAGTGTGTCCGAGCACACGATGCTCCCATTCTTGGTGTGTGTTTTCCAGACAGTGACAAATGAGCTTTTGATTGAATTCATCAACAACATGGCATCTGGATGAAAGATGATGAGATGGAGGGAAGGAGACGGAGAAGGAGAAGGAGGGAGGTAGCGAAGGGAGCAAGGGAAGCAAAGGAGTGGGAATATTCTCTCATTTTATCTTAATGAATCACCTTTGTTACTGTCCCCTTGATCAAACTCCACATTGACCTCCGCGTGACTGTTTCTGTGTGTTTGTGCAGCTTTAGTTTCGAAGTGTTTGCAAGGAAACGAGAGCTCCTGTTCTCAGTGTACCATGCCGCGACTGTTTTGCGACTGACTTTAGGGTTTGCTCGGGGAAAAGATTACCTCATGTATTGAATATGCATCCAGCCGTTAAGCGTTTTGTGCCAACGTAATTTAAAGTCGTTCAATTCAGAGTTCAAAGTGGTTTTGTTTGGTTAATTACATAGAATCAGATGAGCTTTTGATGCTCGGGGGGATTAGGTCAAATAATGCAGATGGAGTTCAAAGAGCAAAAACGCTGATGACGAGGAATTTAAATGAATAGAACGCGTGCAGGGCTCATGGAGGAAGTTAACTGCTATGTGCTTTTATTAATTTGTCTATCTAATATTCTAAATATCTTTACTGTGCGATCACCGACCTGATATCACTCCTGGTGCTGGAATGAGAGGCTGAGAGGCACGCCAAGGTGGGCTACGTTCCCATTTATGTCATTCTAACAAAGCACAGCCATTAGTTACCTAAAGCACACGTGCTAGATGAGTAGTGATGAGTCATGAAGCCAGAAGTCTCTCATCATAGAGCTCTTACTTATTTAAAGTACACCTGCATTGGGTTTTATTACCCAGTGTGTTCTGGTTTGATGGATTGTATTGTCTTTATATTAGTTGCAAATATAGTAGATAACACAATTGATTACTTTTTTTTTTTTATTAATTTTTTTCTGGAACACGCATGACAGGGGAAGTGTCATTTGTTTTTCGTGAAGGTACGTGTTGTCTGCTCTGTATGTAAGGTGTTGCCAGTATCTCGTCTGGAGATTTCCCTGCAGACGTTTGCAAATATTTGGTATCATAATAAAGGAACCATTTTCAAAATGGTTTTTAGTAAAAAATGTAAAATGGGTCATTTTGACGCAAACAGTCCATTAGAATTCAAAGAGGGTGAGTTGGAAATTTGTACTTTTATTTTTCTGTCAAAAAGTCAAAAGCAACAATGATGGAAAATAACAAATGAATTCAATAGAGAGGATCAAATACGCTTGTCTATGACGTACTCCTAATAAAAGTAACTTCCTGCTTCCACTATGCAAAGGGAAGCAGGAAGTGTGTTGTGAAGGCAAGACATGAATATCTGCAGTGCTTGAAGCATCGATTACACACGTGTGTGAGCTCCAGGGAGGGATGTCCCACTCAAAGCAGGACGGGTTTCTTATTTTGAAGTTACTTTGCAATTCGTGGTACCCAGGCGTTAAACCATGCATGTGCGCGAAAAGAAAGCGAGAGAGTACCTCTCCCCGTCATCGGGTTCAAACGGAGGTTACATTGGTCACAAACTAAGTTTCCACACCACTTCGCTTGTGCGTCCACATGCCCGACGTACACGGAGCTGTGAGCATGTCCAGTGGGAAGAGTAAAAACAGTCATCAATCAAAAACGCGTATCGTTTTACTGTGAACACAAACCTGATTAGTCTGTCGCCGCAGAGCCTTTCGGCACGCTTCGTGGACGTGCCTGCAACGGTAGACACGGGCTTCACCACCTGGGTGGGATTATTCACTGAGAAAAACATACCTGGCAGCAACATGTGGGGTGACGGCTCCAAGATACCCCGATAGTGAAGTGGTTGATGGACCAATCCCAGTTTTCCCGCATTATCTTGTTATTAGGCAAGAGCTTGCAATTGAAGAAGCCAAGCAGAGCCCACAACTGAAGCAGCAGTTGGAAGTATAGTGAATCAGAATAGCTCGTCACCTGTTCGTCTTCAAACTGGACACTTAACAGAAACACAAATCCATCATTTCATTTCACGCAGACTTAACAGGAAGTAGACAAGTATCGGCGAGGAATGACCGACGTAGGCTATAAACACGCTATAGATCAGCGTTTAATGTACGGGCTTAGTTTATGTGGAAGGAAGCAGGAGGGTTTATGGCTAATGTGGTCAAGTCTGTGCATTCACACTAATTGGAAGCATTCAGAAGGTGGAAAGTGAAAGTAAAAAAAAAACATAATACACACAGAATTGAATGTACACATGTCTTGCTCTATTTTTTTCACTATGTTGTAACACAGATTCACACTTTGACACCTGGATATGACACTCTTCTCTCTCAAACATAGACATAGCTTCAGGGATATTGTCAGGTGGAAGCATTGGTGTGTGTGTGTGTGTGTGTGTGTGGGAGAATGTGTGTGTGTACATTAACCAGTGAGCTGTTCTCCGTCCAATAATGTGAACTAAGGATAAATATGTCTCCTTTGTTTTGCTTTCAATCACCTGCTTCACTCAAATAAAGACCTGATGAGCCATTTCAAAATAAAAGCCTCCACCTTTCAACAGGGTAGCCGCCTTCAAAGTTGGACAAAGTTCCCGCTTTCATCTAAACATGAAAGTAAAGAAATCTGGGTTTTACACTTCAGGGAAGTTGTAGCAGACATATTTTACAGATCAGATCTTTCAGACATTTCCAAAGCCACATTTGATTTGCCTTGCAGTCGAGCATTTGTTGGGTCGATCATGCTTAAGACCACAAATGGATTTCTCTCTATATTAAGTGTGTAATTTCTTCTCCATTCTCCACACGCCTCTGAGGAAGATGTCCAGCGTGTGCATCCCTGTTAGGACTCTTCATCACCAGGCGCACTGTTTGTTTAGGACGGCACAGCAACCATTTTACTTCTTTCAAGATGTCTGCCTGTGATTGATAGAACTCTCAGTCCTCTAATTTAATCTTCTTCAATAAATGTTTCCATATAAATCAGGCAGAAAAAAATTAATGTGTCCATGAGGACTATTTAGTGTTTTTCTGGAAACGTAGATATCTTCATGGAAATGCTTGGATGGAAGCATATTCTCTATTTCTTTTTACGTTTTCTTGATCACATTTCCGTGTGTTTGTCTGACTGTTTTACATCATTTCATGCTCTCACCAAATTTCTCATCTTTGATCATTCTCTGTGGGCGTCTTTCTTTTTCTCTTTGTCTTTCCACCTAAACACTATTTTTTCCCTCAGATGTAAGGCCCGCTCACACCAGAGCATGACGAGTGACTTGCAGGGATAGTTGGTGAACTTCTGTAGCTGCCGAGCTAACCGCTAGTACGCTGGCCAGCCAGGAGCACACGAGCACTAGTCGAAGCTTCTTTCTATTTTCTCTGTATTAAGCTCTTCACCCGCCCCTTCATTGTGACCAATTTCATTCAATAAAGATTATTTGAAGAGAGAGAAGAAACATTCTCCAAGCTAATTCAAAAGATGTAATTCTACCATTAACTCCTGTCTCATAACTGCCTGCAAATAATTCCCCATTTTTTAGAGAAATGTATACTACCCAATCAAGGCGACTACCCAATCAAGGCGACTACCCGATCAAGGCGACTACCCGATCAAGGCGACTACCCAATCAAGGCGACTACCCAATCAAGGCGACTACCCAATCAAGGCCACAATGGAACCGAACAGGGTGCAGTTTCTGACATGGAACATGCATCTTGCCTCGCAGTGCGTTTCACTAACTAAGGTTAATTCTAAGTGGACGATGCAGCGCAGCGAATAAGCTACAAGTGTCCTAAACGTTGGACTCTGTGGCTCCCCGCTGCCTGTGCAGCTCGCTGTGAGCACAAATTCACATGTCTAAGTGCATCAAAATTGAAGTTGCAGCATAAGAAATGTGCGCATGTACTGTAATGATCCCTGAAATATCCCAATTTTATATGCTGGTGTGAACAGACCCTAATTCTCCTGTGTTTGTTTTTCCACATTCTTCCATGCTGTCATATGTCTCTTTCTCCACGGACATCTCTCCCTCTAATTCATGTTTGCGTGCACCTCTAACTCATTCTATCTTCTTTTTTCTCTCACACTGATTTATAAAAGGCTCCTTTGTGAATGTTTGTTGACATTTTAATTGTATCAGTTATGTTAATTTGCTTTTGGACGTAAACCGAATGTCCACCCGAGCTTAAGCCTGGTCTGCAAGAGGCTTCCAACCGTGTGTGTGTCTGTGTCTGTGTGTGTGTGTCTGTGTGTGTGTGTGTGTGTGTGTGTCTGTGTCTACATGTGTGTATTCACGTGTGTATTTTTCAGGGTAGTTAGGATAATTGGGAATGGGCTCAGAATGCCAGTCTAGGAAAATAGCCGGGAACGTCTCGACTCGTGTGTGTGTGTGTGTGTGTGTGTGTGTGTGTGTGTGTGTGTGTGTGTGTGTGTGTGTGTGTGTGTGTGTGTGTGTGTGTGTGTGTGTGTGTGTGTGCGTGTGCGTGTGTGTGTCGGTTTTCCGGACAAGGAGCTGGAAGCTGTCAGGTGGAGGGGATTGAATATCGGATGCTGATTGGAGGTTGGTGTGTGTGTGGAGACGGGAGGGTAATTAGCTTAATGGTGAAATGGCTCCGCTAAATCCTGTCAGAATCCCTGTGAACATAGCACACAAACACACGCTGATACACGCTGGGACGGGGTTGACTGCCTAAATAACAGCATACTGTTTCCATTGAAAAAAAAAAAAAAAAAAACATTGCGAAAGAGGGCGTCGACATTCCCAGTGGACATTCAGCTCTCATTTTAATCACCATCTTCATAATCCGTCCTCGTATTGATTGTGTCCTTGTGTTACCTGTGACTTCATTCTCTTGTTTCACTGCATTCTTAGTATGTTTAGAGATACATATGTGTGGAAATGCAGCGTATTAACTCATCTGTTCCTGGTATAGTATATATTGATTGTTATATCTTAGTGAAAACATTTTTTAAGTTGCGCAGTTCTCCAAAAAACACATTTCAAAAAAAGAGTTTCCGACCTGAACTTTCTTTCCTTTTTTTTCTGCTGTTTTATATTTCCAAGGACAGGGAACAACCAGAGTCGTTAGGAGACATTGTCTGGGAAGCATAAATGTCTTTTAGCTAATTTTGTGCCAATCCATTTGGTAGATGTTGAGATATTTCTGTGACTAGGTCAAACTTTGACTTTGCTGGTAGCCCTCCATGAAAAGTTGGGGAAACCTTGAATATCTGTTCTGAATTTCTTGACAATACATCAAATAGTCACTAGTGGTCAGGATTTAAGACTGTAAATGTTCACAGTAAGCATTGATTCGCAGTTCTACATTCGATTGAAAAAGGGGAATTTTAAACATCTGCTTGCAAATAAGCAGGTCACTAAAACCCTGTTGAAGCAATTCTTACATGTAGTTTCTTTTTCCAAACAAATGCAAACCGTGTTTCAACATCGATGCCTGGGTGTTCTCTCACAATAATATTTCTCCCGTTCTCTCTGGTGTGAAACAAACATTGCAGCCTTGTGGAGTTTCCAGCATGGCTATAATCGTTCTTCCTTTTTGCTTCTCTCTGTTTTGTTCTAGTTCAACATGGGCCTCTGTTCTAACAAATGTGCCATTAGACTCCTTAAACATTTAACACACTTCCTCTGTGTCTACACACACACACACATAAACCCCTCTCATCTTGTAATAATTAGTGTAAATTGGAAACTTACGTCGCCAGGGTTTGTTCAAGCTCGCAGCTTCCAACTTTCAGGTCATACCCTCGTTGACACTTTCGTTTGTCCTTCTATTCTCCTGTCATTTCATTACCTTTCATTTCCAGTGTGATTTGCTGGCTTAAGGAACGACAGTACCCATTGCAAATTCTGATCCAGCGTGGAAATTGTAAGCAGATTCAGCTAGAAGCCATGGCGCTGTGGCTTTAGTACGTCACATTCATGGATCTCTGAAACAGCAGAAGTGTAAAAGTTCAAATTACAGGTGTTATCATTTGTATCAGCATGTACAACATTTCTGGACGACATTTTACAAAGCACAAAATCTTCCAAAGCCACTTAAAATCCCTCCAAGTCTACATAATTGTTCCTTCCACTGCGTGATTTATCTTATCTCTAAGTGATTCTGAAAACAACAGACAACAGTGTGCGTCATGCGGTGCTCGGACTCCAGTGTTCTGGAGGTGTTCTCACACTTGGCCTCGGTTGTTTGCACAGTGGACATCCAAGTCTCCAAGGACGCAGGTGCCATAGTGACAGTGTAGTCACACTGTCACTTCCTGGTTCTTCTTCCATGGCTTGTCTCCAAATCCTGGATTTGCAAGTGGTTTGTGGAAAAACACCATGCGATGTATGTATTTCGTATTTGGTCCAACACGACCTCAGTGGTGACCTCCATCTTTCCTCCCTCCCCCCCCCACATTGGCTTCACCAATGGCAACTGGTTGCATTCTAGAGCATCTCCAAACAGCTGGCTCCACATTTAGTCACATCACTCACAGGGATGCGCAAACGTTTTAAAGGAAACTGGAAGTGAGCCACTGGATCTGGTCGGCAACAAGTTGGCGCCTGTTAAAAGCACCTCGTCTGAAGGCACCTCAAGAGTGACGGATCATGCTGACCTCTTTCTCTGGGAAGCGCTCGAGCTCCCCTCTGGAGCAACGTTTGGTCAAAAACTCAGTTTAGTCTGCACCTGGTTTGACAGAATATTATCACTTTTTATATATTTAACACATATTAACGTCGGTCTTTGGATAGACAATGAAGTTCCACAGCTGCACAAAACGGCCTTAATGAGTATTCCTTACAGTAACAATAGATAAATATACTAGTAATGTGAAGAAGGATGCTTGCAGAGCCGAAGCCGTAGAGAATAACCATCAGAATACGGCTGTTTTTAGACTGGAGCAAAATGAAGACCAGTGGAACATGTATCTTCTATTTGTGATGTGCATAGTTTCTTGTCCTTCAATTTGATCACAAATATGCAAGTTATTATCTCTGCAGTGATATGAATGTGGAGAAAAATTCTTCCTGTAGAGCACAACTTGTTCTACTGGATAACCGTGAACATTTCTATTAAGAATATTTTCTTAGGAGATATGATTTTTTTTTTTTAGACATAAACCTCATAGGAGAATCCGTGGTCAGGACCAGGGGAACGTCATGGTTTTGGCAAATGAGGTAAATTATGGCTGGTTAGAGGCAACTAAAACAGCCGGGTTAAGATTCGGGAAAGATCGACCTTCCAGTTCATAAAAACCATTAAACTGCTGCATAAGAGAATACATTACGTCCCAAGTTGGAACTGAACATTGACATTAGATACAAGTTGTGAGATGCAAAATAATCAAACATCATTTCTAGGGATACTGAAAGAAAGTGTTTGTTTGTTGTCCTTTAAATTAGTGTTTTCATCCTGTTCAAAATCATATATGTCCAAATACAGCTACCGTTGCCTTCAGGGGACTTTAATGTTGATTATTGCTCTTGGAAAGTTGAGCTGCCACCACTAATATTGTTTAAAGTTGCATCTGGACTGATCTCAAACACAGATTTTGCATGAAGGCCCGTCACGCACTGTGAAACATCAGCTTATATACAATTGAATGGATAGAAACTCCGCTTTTCTGTCTCTCTCCGTCTTTGCTTCTCTTTCCATCTTTGATTGCAACTTTGATTATTGTGGAAAAGTTTGAGAGGTCACACACACACACACACACACACACACACACAGACTCTGGGAATGGACCACAGTCTTGTTTGCCTCTGAGCAGGAACGCGGGAGCAAAGTGGAACGTACATTGTTTTCAAACCAGGCGCTCCCCACAAATATCTCCCCCTCGGAGCACAATGGGAGGGAGAGGATGTATTTTAGGGGTGTGTGTGTGTGTGTTGGGAGTGGGGGGGGGGGTGCACAGCTGAGCCTGGGATCCTTGTTTGGCTCATTATGGCCTCTTTCTATCTTTTTTAACCTTTAACTCTGTTATTCAGTGTCTCTCTTGTTCCCTCTCCCTTGTGCCTTTTGTCCTTGTTTCCTTTAAAAAAATACAATTTTTTACATGCAGTCAAGGGACTCGAGGTCACTGGGAGAGGTCCGGTTAATTGCCCCGGTCCCAGCAAACCAGTTGTTGCTTGAAGGCTGGTGATGAGGTCACAGTCATGTTGTTAAAGCTTCCTCCATTTTGCACTTGTTGGTTCCCTTAAACGTCAACGCTGTTGGGATGATGGTGCAAATTACTGTGTAAAAGTCCACCGATGTTGCACTCCATCACAATCACTTATTTACTTGAGACAATCAAATGATTACAGCGATTCCATTCAAATGAACCGATTTTAAATTCAAAATTTCGCAGTTGTACATTCTGGGGTTACCTGCTTTCACATGTTCTCTGTTTCACTTCTTGTCTGTTTGTCAGCAAACGATTGTTCCGCTTTTCTTAAAACTCCGTGGGAGGGTGTAGCACGGGCCACTATCTTTTACTTCCTCTCTCTCTCTCTCTCCTTCTCTCCCACGGTGAGTCATTACCAGATGAACTAACGCACCAATCACAGAGCAGCTTCTCTTTGTTCTGCACCGCTAATTTGACTGACAGGTCAGCCTTCAAAAAAGAGTGATGACTCTTGGAAAAACACGCTCCCTGATGGAAGTGTGTGCGTTTGTGTGTATAAATCCCCAACACACATTCAGTTTACGTACATATGTGTGTTTTAGTATATATGTTTGTGTACGTGTGTTTGTATGTGTGTGTGTGTGTGTGTGTTTGCATGCATGCATATAAAGACCAATATATGTTTGTCTTTGTGCATTAAGTGTGTATGTGTGTGCATAAGTATTTATATCAGTTTTTCTGTGTATCAGCGCGTGCTACTGTGATTTTCCATGTATTTACATATGTGTGTGTATGTTTGACAAACAGTACGTGTCTGCGGATGTGTGTGTTCATCGTTCGCCAGCTTTCCAGCATTGTAAGCCCCCTCCAGTGTCTCGTGGCGTCGGATGAACTTCAGCTGAGGCCTGGGACACAAACCAACATCCCAGTTGCTATATTACAAACCATCATACCCGCTGTGCTCCCCAGCCAACAATATGACAGCAGTAATATTTCAACCCATCACTTTTTCTTTTTTTTTTTTTTTTTTTTTAAACAATACTTGGAGAAGATCTGGGACTTTAGATTTCTAAGGAGGGGGGGGTGTGTGTGGGGGGGTGTGTGGTGTTCTTCTGGGATTTAGTGACAGTAGGAATGAGAATCCATGAGATTTAAAAGGTTGGCAGAGATTTGCTGAAGCTCGGTTTTTATTTTTTTTCATTTTGAAAAGAATAGAATCTGGATTTCATTTTTCACTTTCGTCCTTCCTATTTTGTCTTCATTATGTCTTATAATTTTTATTTACTTTAGTGGTTTACAATACTAAATGCTGATGCTGCAGTCAGATCAGGTGCTGTGTGGCTTCAGTGTAACTTTAAGTTGACTGGAGAAACTTATCAACATGCTATGAGAAAAACGGTGCTTTAGCCACTTTCAGCCGCACTATAGTAGCACTGTATTGGCTAATGGCGGTGCAACAACATTAGCTAACTACTTCCTCCTCATTACTGAGGCTACGATTCAAACTGTCCATCCAGTTTGTGTTGGCACTGACGCGACGAGCCGCACAGACGCAGTGAAATAAAGTATGAACATGTAGCTCAGTGACAAGCTTTCAGCACTTGGCAGCATTAAGATCTTGACCGCTTGAAATCTACATTGATGAGAATTTCCAGCTTCACGCATCAAAGGGCTGGAAATGAATTAAAACATATATTTGGCTTCTGTTAATTTACCTTGGTGGCCCGCCTGGTTGTTAGCACTTTATGGGAACCGCTGGTTTTGTAAATGAGCTCTTCAAGTGTCAGCACTTGACACACTTGCTTTTGTAAGGCTTTGATTGGTTTTGTTGCAAGGTCATGAATAGTTGATTTAGGGAGTACTCTTTCTTCTTCTGTCCCTCTAACGCAGTTTGTTGGACAGCCAACCGGCGTGCGATCAATCAGTCCACACTTCTTTGTCAAATTCTGTTTTTGTAGGAAATAGCGGACAAACTGTTGACATTGTGACGTGAAGTATGTTTCCGAATCAACCAATATGATATCACTTCCTACCAAGCGCATGCATTTTTTGCTAAAACCTTACTATTTTAAATAGTAGCCTTACACCTTACTCGTCCGTGCTGTCCCAAGTGTTTGAATAGCGGAAATGCAAACTGTGAGAAGTATCGAGCATATGACTGGATAATTAAGACTTGACTGAGTTGTGCACGAGTTTGTAATTGGATGTTTTTATATAGTTTTGATATAGTTTTGCTGTTGCTAAATATGGCCCCCATTTACTTTAATTCATTGGAACTGTTTGGGGTGAAGTATCCCTGTAACTTCACCAAAGTAGTTTTTGAGCTGAATTGAGGTGGTATGATATCCGGGTTCGATATCTTTCCACAAATACATGCGTCAGGTTATATCGGAGCCCAAGATCTTTGCCCAGTGCATGCTGGGATATGCTCCACCAGCATATAAATATAAAGAATGGGAAATAAACTTTTCACTTCTCTGCGTGTTTGTTTCTTTGACTTTGTTTTGTCTTTCTTCTGCTAATGAACAACAGCGCCTCTCGTTTCCATCTCTACATCTGTCGCTCTCTTTCTCCCCCTCCCAGTCCTCTATCTCTTTTTCCTCCCTTCCTCCCTCCCTCCCTCAGCGTCTTGTTCTTTTTTCCATAATAATTAGCTCCCCTCCAGCCCGACTTCAAACCCTGTGGTCGGAAATCTGCATTCCGAGGATGGAGAGAGGCTGAGGAAGACGAGGGGAGAAGGAGAGAGAGAAGGAGCGAGTTGGACAGAGAGGGAGGGCAGGCGGCTGAAAGAAGCCATTGTTCCTTCATAAAACCAGATAAGAGCCCCAGAACTGGAGGGCAAGTGTAGTCAAAATAGTCAGTGGGAGTGCGTGATGGCACTGATAAAGAAATGGAGTTTTCCTCAACAATTTAGATGTTAATGATAGAGGAGGTTAGCGTTCTTATTATCATCTGTTTCTCTCTTATCAGTCTTGCTCTTCCCATCTTTCTTTCATTTATTCGTCCCCTTCTGCTCCTTCCTTGCATCCTTCCTTGACTCTCCTTGTCTTCTTCTGTCCATTCTTTTCTCACTCTTGTCTTGCCCTTAAGCCCTTTTCGTAATTGTACTCCCCCTTTTTGCTGTCCTCTCTTCCTTTTCCACTTTTGCCCTCCTTGCTTCATCAAAACCTGTTCCATCTAAGTCCATATTCTGTTCTCCCTCCTTCACCTCAATTGTTTCTATTCTTCCTTTCTTCCATCTCTTACTTGCCTCCTTTTCCTTCACTCCTTCTCTCACACCTACAACATTTGCCTTCACTTCCCCTCACTCTTCTTTCCTCCTTCCTCCTTCATCTCCTCTACCCTTTCTCTTCCTGTTATCTCCCTTCCTCCTCTTCTCTCCTCGCTGATATTAAACGATACTGAATCGGGACAAACTCTGTAATTACAGGATACGCAGCTCTGTGAACATCTGTAAGATATACTGTCCCAACCATAGAAATAGAATAGGAGCAGAACGGACATTCCCGAATCATTGTGGCAGGATTCTCAGAGCAGAGGCCATTTTACTGTGTGCCGTTGACATTGGGACCATTGCAGCGGGCTAACTTTATGGATAAACTTCCATATGAACTGAACTGACTCTCTGAGGTTTTGCAGTAGCGAGCAGTAACATTACGAAGCATAGAGAGCCAGAGTAAAAGGATTACAATTTAACATCCACACACTCTTTTCATGGCGTAGGAATGCACTTTGCTACAGCCAAGTGAGTGACAACTTTGGCGAAACACTGGCGGAATTAGCAAGCTAGCTAACTCTTAGCTAGCTTTAATGCTTTAATGATGGCCTGGTTACAGAGAATGAGCTGAACAGTGGGCCAGCGGCAGTGCTGGGTTTAACAATCCCTCCGCCTCACTAGCTAGCTAGCTAGCCACATATCCGTCTCCGGAGCTGGGTCCACCCCTCTGACGTTTGTTGTCACCATAACATCTAAAACAACCGCCATTTTCTTTTTTTGTACTGCTCAAATGTCCGAGGTCAAACTGTTCGAGGTCCGTTCTAGTCCCTTTCTATTTCTATGGTACCAACACACAGACCTTGTGTGATCAATACAGTGATGCCATAGACTGTCATTACCACCTTCATCCATAATTCATGATCGGCTTCTTAAAAACAATGCACATTGCTTTTTTTCAGGAATATGTTGGGTTTTCTGGATCCTAATATTCACGTTCTTCTTCTAAATTCCCCTCAGAATGCATTTAATTTGAAGATGTTTACACTTTTGGTACATTCTGTTTGATTATTTGTGTGCTCCTATTGTAAGTAACTAATGTTATATTCCATTTATATGTACTGTACGGTTTTATTCTTCCCTGCACGTAGAGGGAGACGTCTGCTCGCAGTTGGCTTTCACGTCAGGTCATGTGGGTTTCACATCAAAGGATGAGCGCGTCTTGGAGTCAACTCATAGGGAACATTTTTGGAACGTGAGGACATTTTTCAAAGGGTTGTTTTTTGGGTTAAGGGTTAGAGTAAGGAATGCGATTAGACATGTAGGAAATGCATTATGTCATCGTAGGTCCTCATAATTATAGAAATACTACCATGCCCATGTGTTGGAGTGCGTCTGCTCGTGCTTTGAACTCAGTTTGACACCTGCACCTGCTGCGCTTTAGACGCATCATTATGAGTTCACATGACCCTACACACACACACACACCTGGTGTAATCCCCACAGTTTCTCTATGATTGTATCTTCCCATCATCACCTACGGCTCCTGTCGCTTGTTGTTTCGCTTTTTGTTGTTTGGACATGTGATCAAATGTGGCTTCTTTTTGTGTTCCCTCCCTCCCACACTGTTCTTTGTTCTCTTTCTCTTTCTCTAAGTTTAGTTTTTCCTTCATTCTGCCAACCACATTATGCAACAGTTTCTTCCAGTGTCTTCCAATTTTTTAATGAGTCACACCTTTTCTCTCGCTTTCTTTCCTTCCTCGAAAAGGATTAAATATACAATGGAATTTTAACAGAACACCACTTCAGTATGTGAGCAGGGTCAAAGCGAAAGTATCTTGCTACTCTATCTGTTGCCAGTTTGTTATCAACAGTTTGGCAGCTTCCTGCGCTCCGCACAAACACACACACTTAGATTTCTCTACCGCCAGAGAATAGAGTAATGGATGTTTGCATCTTTAAGGGTCCTGACTTTAAAAAACGGTCATTGATGAGTGGAATGAAATGACTGTCTGGGTCTTTTTTATCCACGTTAGCGGTGCGGCTCTAGGGAAGGCAATGTTGGTTCTCTACAGTACAGGCGACTGAAATATCTCAATGACTGTTGGACGGATTGACATTTACGTCCCTTTTAGCAGGTTGACACTTGTGGTTCAGATGAACTGTCTGATGGATATGTGGTGCAGATATTTACGGTCTTTGGTGATCCCATCATCACATGTAACTATTGATCCTAATGCTGAGTATATTCTCCAATTTTACCACCATCTGAATAACACTGTTTTTTGGTGCAAGACTTGGACTCATTAAAGAACTGGCAATATCCAGATTTCATGCAGCAGACTTCATCTGAACATCTACCCTGTATAGCTGGAACTGTGAAGTGATGGGCGGATGGACGGAGGGTGCAGCCTTGTCAGATGAGAGTTACCTGGAAAAAAATATTACATGAATCAACTCGAAAGGCTTGAAACTGCTTTGTTGGTTTTTTTTGGATGGGAACGACGAAGGCAAACGTCCAAATACGTTCCATCTCTGCTCGTTTCCCGTGATAGTGCAAGGAGTGTCAGCTGCTCGGTAAAGATCAGTGCCTTAAAATAGTTTCTACCAGCATTGGGGGCGTCGTTCCTGTTTTCTTTCTTTCGTTGAAGTTAGTCATCCACATACTGCAGCTGGAGCTAAAGACAACTCTGAACAGTTCACACATGCCTGACAGGCCGTCCATGCAGGAAACCCCGACGTTACTGCAATCAGGGAAATCACACACCTCATACATACCGAAACACATGGCAATTCACCAACAGACGTTTTCTGCCTGAAAATACTTGTACAAGGACACGCCTGCAGGAAGAGTCATATGCAGTCAATAGAGGGAACAAATAAAGTGAATGTGCAGGGATGATTTCATAAAAAACATTTAAACCACTTGGATGTTGATGTTTTCTCTTACAGCAAACTTCTGTCTTCCACTCTTTGATTTCAGTCTGTAATACGGTATAATTACTCTTTCTTCTTCTGATGTACCGACTCATGTGAGACAGACGTTTCCTGCTTGTGCTCAAGGTTTTTCTTCTGCTTCCTGCTGCAGCCTACCCTCTTTCTCGTGGAAAAGGCATGCAGGTTCTCGGGAAACGGTTGCACTGAGATTAAAAATGAAACTGCATGACCTGTGAAATCAGATTTGCTCAACGCGCATGTCACGCCATAAACCTCAAACAGCAGTTTTGCCCCAGGCCTCGTATACACAATTGAAACTGCTGACGCCTACTTAAACTTCCATGTAATTCCTTCCTTTATTCCAGCATGATTATACTAGACTAACACACAAGCTGTCTGCTGGCTCATACACACTCTCCATCATGATATTTACACCAGTTAGTCACCAGTCACATTTACGTTGATTTGTTATGCAGTAAAGTTATTTGTAGCTTCATCAAACCAGGAGGTAATTGTCACTGTAAACACATATCTTTGCATCACCGTGAGCAGTAAGTTTCCCAACATAGTGACCAGTAACTCCAGTAATAAACAGCACCTTACATCAAATTAATATATGGGGAAAAACAACAGCAGTGCCTGAAATCTAGCGCCCAATGCAGCGGAAAATCCCTTTTTGCACGAGTTTGAGCCGAGAAGTTTAGATTTTCACCTTCACATTCAACTTCTCCGTTTTCTTCATCTTCTGCCTTCTTTTCAATGACATTTTTAAGTTCCTAATATTCACCAGCCCAACCAGTAAACTGCTCAGAGACTAACTCGCAGTCCTGCAAGTTTGTGATGAACGTTATTTATCTTCTCTGACGTTACCCGTTTATTTTCCCCCACATCATCCTGTCCTGAGATGGAGCGTCACACTTCTGCTCTGATCCTGTTGACTCAGTGAGAGCCGGCTGCTTGTTGTTCCTGAGGATCCCTCAGTACCTGCGGCTGAGCGTTCAGCTGTGTGCGTCTGCATCCAGTCCGCTGGATAATGTGCTTTAATCCTTCAGAGGGGATGAGAGTCACAGCTGACTCTCTGCTTTCTCCCCTTTCTCTCCAGTTCTCTTCATCTTTCCTGCTTCCTGTTTTTCCTTGTTCCTCGTACTTCTCTCCGTTTGTTTTTAATTCAAAAAAAGATAGAACGTTTTTTTTTTCCAAAAAGCTTTTACACATTATTTCAAACTACAGCATTGGTTGTTTGTTCAAAGATAAGTTGAGTTCTTGTTTTCCTAAACTGCTCCTAAACAGAGGAGATGAATACAAAGTCACAGAGTCACAATGACACATTTATGAGAAATATATACATATAATGGCTAAATATATAAATATGCCAACGTCCTTCTAGTTGCCTTAACGTAACCAACATTTGTTATCAACTTGCTTTTCGAAGGATCACGACAATATTATTATATTTAGGAATACACATCATTATATTTAGGTGTACATATTTGGGAAAACGTCCTTGTTAATTTCTCAAGCTTTCTAACAACAGCCGGTGGTTCAATCCTCAATATTTAGATCTTTTTCGTTTCGGCAACAAAAGCACTCGGTTAGCCGTAGGAAAAGATTGTGGTTTGTTACGTACAATAAGTACGTCACGTAAAAGGGTAATAAGTCAACGTTGACTTTTGGTTTTACACGGAGCTCGAACTCTGGTCTCCTGGGAGAAAGTCCCGTGTCCGTTAGACCCATCGCTCCCCAAGCAGACGTTATCACATTTCTATAAACGCATGTTGCTCTGAGCACCTTATAATGAAGGGTTTACATTGGATTCATTTGAGAGCCTGGTACGTCTCATGCAGACGATAAAGGCCAGAGACCAAGTGTCGGTACAGGTTGGGAGCGAGATGGTGCAAACGCATATGATCACAGAACTTCACTCCATTCATGAAAACTATCAAATCACGTCCACACTTACACACACACACACACACTCTCTTGGTTCCCTTGAAGTGGTTCATCTTGGAGTACTTAGTGTTGAAAACCTGGCGGCAGAACTGTAAACAAACAGAATTGTCTAAATTGTTCGGCCAGTGTTTATTTCTGTAATATTTAATATTCCTGTCATTTGTGAATATGTTTCTATGCAATCAATTATTTCCAAAATGACTCGTGCGCTTGTGTGTATGCGTGCACTCTCAAACCAAGTCTTTGAAGTGTGTGCAGCGTTTCTTTTTTTTTTTTTTTATTACATCTGTGCTCATCGTAATAGCTTTCTGTCTTCCATCAAACTGAAGGAAAACTCCCGGCGAACATCACACAGACAGTTTCTTCTTGATGTTCACAAACCACAGTGATCTTCTGGCTGGGAAATAAAAACAGATATGGAGGCATTGAGACATCCGTCAGTCAGTGTGTTGAGAGTTTTAATCCAAAGCACCAGTTGGTGTGTGTTCCCCACACGACGGCTCTCGCTCCCATCGTTAGACTCATTCTGAAGCGTTCAACAACAAAATGGTGAACATTTACAACAAAAACATGTTGAGCAATTTGAGTTGATTTAAGGACGTCTGTGGTCTTCTTTAATCCTGTCTTTCTAAAACGCTCTGGATCATGTCTCTACGTCCAAGTGACATTTTAGTCAGAGACACTTTTCTTTTTAATTATTTACCAATTTTAGCAAACGGTTCAACAGATTCGATGGGAATGCAAGTGCGACTAACTTATTGCTGTAATTTCACATATTTCTAATATTCTTTTTGCATCTTGCTGGCTACTTTTTAGAGACTTATATTTACCAGGCATTGCTGGATATTAATCAAAAGACATCCCTATATAAGGAGTAGTTGACCTGGTCGTTTATTGACCAGAGATGTTCTGTTTTGGGATCCTTGAATAGTGTGCAGGATCTTTCCGTCACTATTTTTCCTGATGCACCTGTCCTCAGGAGTGCAGAATGGACGTAGTGCCATAAGTAGGTCTTTGAAATAACACAGCTAGCATTACTGTAATGTATTCATTCAGGCTATAAGTATTCATATCAGTATTTACACTAAAGCTTTGGGAGCTTGGGATCAAATTATCCACGAGAATTATAGGCTGTTACACTACACTTGGTGTTAAACCATTCTGAGGGATTTACGTCTCTGCCAAAGCAGGAAATAGTGCGCAAAAAGGCAATTTTGTAAATGCCAGATGCATGAGGGATATGCAACATGGTCGACTTGAACATTGGAAACAATATCGTGCCTCGCCTCGCAGCAGAAAGGAACGGTAGCTTTTTTTAAAGAGAAGTTACCATTAACGCCAAACTTAAAACATACCTTTTAATAATACTGCGGTTGTCATGTGCACATATTGTATGAATATTTTAACATAGCGCTGACCTCCGCAGGTGCGTGTATTATCAAAAATCCCGTTGATGGAAAAGTCTGCGCAGCCTTGACTGCTATTAGCAGTTTATTTAAGCTGACAGAAAGCACCTGGTCTCACTTGTTCCCCGTCCACAAGCTTTCTGACCATTCTGATTTACATGTCGGTGCTTTCAGTACTCCGCGCTCGTTAGCATACGCAGGCTGCCTGCCATCTGTTTGATTTGCATGCTGGATGTGCCTGTGCACATACTTCATGTGGTTTATCAAACCAAACAAGTTGCTTTCGCCCTTTACAAAGTACGCGCGCTTTACCGATTCTCAAAAAGGGTTCGATTATCCGGACCTTCACTGCGCGAAGACATGTTTGTGTTTGTCCTTCATCAGAATACAGTCGACAGCCGTGACACGTGATGCCGGTTGTAGAATCTATGTTGCTTTTGGTTGGTGCTCTTTGAATCGATCTCCTGCTGTCAAGCTGTTTTACAGATGTAGAAGTCGATGTTTGCACAGCTGCTGCACTTTCACTTCTCACAAAGCGGGAACGTTTTTTAAGCCTTGTTGTGTAAGGGCAGGATGAGCGGATATTTTACTACTAAAAAAACCTATGAATTGTGGTATTTGTAATAAAAGTTCTCCATTCAGATATCTTTACTTTATAGTTTATTACAGGAGTACATTTAACCATCATAGTAACAAAAAAGGAAAGGAAGAAAGTAGAACAAGACATTCATATTTAAACTAAATGAAAAAAATTTCCTGTAAAAAGAAATACAAATATTATGTACAGAATGACATAAGACAGGTTCAGAGAAACCAACAGGTGAGAGGAAGGGGAAGTGTAGTCGCATGGCACTTAAAAAATAGACATACCTCGCAAGTGCTTTCTGTTTTCCATAATTAATATCAAATAAAATGCAGTGATAATAAGTCTGAATAACAAAACAAATAATAATTATTACAGTAATCAAATCAACAATATTAACATTTTAAACACTGTTTACAATATAACTGAAATACATAACATTCTAAATACATCCAATATTTACCAAAGACCTTCTCATTTAGGCTAAAAACTCTAAATCTGTAATAGAATAAAAAATAGCATTTCAAATATCTTATAACAACAATATTAATTGTACAATAACATTAATATTAGGTTATTAGTAGATGTAAATAGCTGATTTTCCCCATGGCTTGCTAAAGGAAGGAATATTATACAAATTAATATACACTATAATCTATTAATGCTCTTTTTGCTTTCACAAAATGCAAATATTTTAATCATTAACTTAATGGTAATGATTAAAAAAAAAGCAATCTCACTCGATACAAACTATTGCAATCTAGAACTCTCAATTAGAAAATGTACACAAGAAAAGCAGCAAAAAAATTCTATTTTTATATATTTTTTTTTTATATAATGAAGAAATCAGTGGTGTGGTTGGTAGAAAGAGTGAACAATGTCTAGCACAGGATCGTCCAATAAGAAAAGCCCTCTGAGCGTGACCCCGCCCTCCCCTGAAACCTCATTGGTCCTTCTCTCTCAAGCTTGGGTTTGGAACTTCGAACTCTTTCCAGAGATTCTAGAATGTCCAAGAGTTCCGCTAACAAGTCCCAGAGTTCCGTCGCAGAAGCTTTCCATATTTGGGAAATAAGAACAAAGTCTTCCTCTCCAACTATGGAAGTCACAAAGCTCTGAGAGTTCTGATTGTGCAATCACCTCAAACAATAAATCTCTTATAGCTAATAAAGTTGCTTAAACCATGGAATTTATTTTTGTTTTTGCATTCTTAGCGTTGATTGGAGGAGCAGCAAGACAACACATCACCTTCTCCACACAACTCGAAATGGCTGCCCCAAGGAGACGAGGAAAATAAAAACGGCACACAAATAGACAAACACAGAATGACAAAGCAACACTCAAGCAGCATGTATGTAGGTTTTTTTTCTCCACCTTATATCCCTCTGTCTTTTCTCCTCCAGGAAGTCTCGCCGCTTCACGAGAGCGAGTTCTTTATCGGGAGAAAGTCACCGTCCGAGAGAGTACAATCTCAATGCAACTTAAAAGTGTAGATTATTTATCAAAGCACAGGTTCGGAGAGTTTACAAAGCGGACCTGGACCTCATTACTCATTGACTTTGATTCAGTTACGTTTATCTCGTGTGATGCCAATTGTGAGTTCAAGTTGGTTTATTCTGCTTGCACCACCGGAATTGCTTCCCCGGCGGAGGGGGGGAATACAACATGGTTGCAGAAGGATATCGGTCAAGTTACAGCAAGCGCTATTGGAAACCCCTGATATCTTTTTGTTTATGTGGACAGAAGGCAAAGTGATGAACTGAAGCTTATTTTACTGTACGACGCGTGACTGGAAGCAGTATGGGAACTGTTGTGTTAAGAATCAACGACAATCATGAAGTGTAGAGGCAGCTTCGTGAAACAAAAAGCAGGAAAGGAAGTCTTGAAAGAAAGTGAACTAATTGCCCATTTACATCGATTCAAAAATGAAGTGTGTTCCACCCGTTAAAATACGCAGCCAGTATATGTTCTCCATCGAAACTACGTCCCTCGTTTCGAAGCCCCTTCCTTATCTGTGTTGATATTTGACCCTAATTAGCGGTACAAATGTAAGCCGTTCAATATATTTAATGCATGAGCTCAGCAGCACAGTGTACCTGTGCCACTACCCGCCACGCAATGTGCTATGATCCTTTGGACTGCATCTGTAAGCTAGTAAGCAACTTGAATCTTGATGGACCTTTAATGGGAAACACAAATGCCACTGATATATGTCATTCTGTTCCAATCTTCTTCTTCAAATAAGCAGATAACGTGAGTTGAATCTGGCTCTGTGAAGAGTTCGGGCTCAAAATTTAACCAATTTGACGAGAAAATCTAGAACTGTCAGTTTATATATCCATCTCTTTTACCCTGCTATACAACTGAAATGGTTCACTGCATTTGATTAAGCACAAGCAAAATGCTAAAATATCATATCCTTTCATCCTATACCCTGTTTCATCCATCTCGCCTTCCTTCCGCAACCGTCTTTTCTTTTACTTTTCAAATTTCAACACTTCATTTCACCAAAAGTACCACCGTACCTCTCTTTCCCCCATTTTGCACTACCCACATTCTCTTTCAAATTATATTACATAGCTTTTTTGTACATACATTTTGTTTGTATATTTCTTTAAAAAAATACACAGAATAGAGCATAATTAAGAACTTTTTTGGCAGCTTCTTTTCTTTCTCGGAGGAAGGTCCCGAACATCATCAGTTGTAACAAGAGACGAAGACTTCTGCTTTTCTTTTAGTCTGAAAAGGAACCTCCAACTTGGCAGAGCAAAGGTGGAGGAGAAAAAATAACTCTGAAATTCTTTCTTTCCTTCCTTCAATCTTCTCCCTAAAGACTTCTTCGATCACTCTCCCCCACTCATCAATTCTCTGCCCTTCAAACAGTCGCTCCCAGCAGCTCTTCCGACTTGGCCATGATCTCGTTCTGGTTGGAGTCCAAGCCGTAGAACTTGACTTTCAGCCCGTCGACAGGGTGGACCACAGGTACCGTGACCACTCGGGGAAACTGCCGGGTTGCCAGCTCGAAGCGGCTGGTGCTGGCCAGCTCAATAGCCAGGATACGAAGGAAGAGGGTGGCGAGCTGCTTGCCCAGGCAGGACCGGACACCCCCGCCGAAGGGCAGATAGTGGAAGCGTCCCTCTTTGTCTTCTCCTCGCTCCTGGCTGAAGCGGTCTGGGTCGAAGGCGTCCACATCCTTAAAGACGGCCGAGGTGTCGTGGGTGTCCCGAATGCTGTACATGACGCTCCAGCCCTTTGGGATCTGGACTCCCTGGAGACAAAAAGAAAGAGCCAGTGTAAGGGTGCAATCATAACTGCAAGTAGATTTCTTTGGTGGAATCAAATCTGGAAAAGAAACATCAGCTTGTAAGGCCAGAGATTTTAGAATCTGCAAACAATCTGATTCCAGTTTTTGGTACAATAGGTACAATATATCTTCTATCGTGTTCATACCAGCTATGAATATGGGCATATCAGAATCAGCTGTGACGGCACTTTGTCCTCAGTAAATGCGCCCATAAAACCTTGTGTTTTGGGGCAAGTTTCCTGTCGTTCGATCAGACTTTTCTATTCTTTTATAAGTTCTTCATAAATACCTTGGAGGACTGTGTTCTAACTTCTAATGAAGCCTTCGTTTGAAATGAGATGGCTATGTCGCAAAACATATGAAGAAGATTGCAGTTGAAACCTAATTATGAGTGATTAAAAAGGACTCAAATCAGCAAACACAAACATTGCAAAGATGCTACATGTGAAGATAAATGCGCAGTTCTGAAAAACTTCAATGAAATGCCTACAGTATTCAGTTGGGAGCCATTACTTGACTACTCACGTCAAGTTCGAAGGTCTGCATGGCGGTTCGGTAGGCCCCTGAGACGGGCGTAAAGAGTCTGAGCACCTCCTTGATGACACAGTCCAGGTACTTGAGGCTCACAATGTTGTCCAGCCTCAGCTCTCCAGGCATAAGGCAGCCATTGTGGAGGAGGCCCCTGGCTCTCAGCTCCTCCCTCAGGCGCTCCAGGACGGTAGGGTGGCGGAGGAGCTGCATGATTAGTGAGGTGCTGGCACTGGCCGTGGTGGCAAAGGCAGCAAAGATGAGCTCGATAGTCGACTCCTGTGGGATAATAGAGAGGCCAGATGGTGCGTCAGTGCACTGGTTTCCAAACCTTATGGCTTAGGAGTCCTCAGCACAAGTTGTCTATGCATTAGAGCAGTGAGCAGCTCCGCCAAAGAGAGAGTCTCTCCTCAGATTGTTTCATTTTCAAGATGTTGCTCAGCAAGACAAAAGTCAAGATATGAGAAAACACACAAAAAAACTTGTTCAACAGTTTTTTGTTGCGTCTTTGTTGATCATTTTGCAACCCTCAGCTTTACCTTGCAGCCTCTGATGACAATATAGTTTGATTCTTCTCCACAAAGGGTTTTAAACTTTCCATATACAGCCTCTTAACACATACCTGTCACTATTACTATTCACTACTCCAGATATGGGAAAAGCCAGTCACTGATATGGAACGTAACGTGTAAATTTAGCTTGAGCACAAACTTGCACTCCAGTGAAGAAGTGTGTGAGGGCATTTGAGTTGACTTGTCTTTACTTTGTGGCCACTCCAACTGGTTTCTGCCTCAGCTCCTGATGGGCTAATTGCTTGTCACTTGAATAGAGGCTCCAGAGAGTGGAAACATAATGTAGATGGTAGTATCATGTGCTGAAGGGCGACGCTGGACATCAGCCAAATGCCCGGCCATAGCCACGATTACTGTGTTGAGGTGGTAGCGATGCAAACTTTTGATCTCGTTTGAAAACGAGAAGTCCTTTTTTTTGTCATTAATTATGAAGCCAAAGTGAGAGCAAACTCAACCTTGGACCTCAACCTTACCTTGGGCGCACATCCACCACCCCACACCTAATGCTTGCCATTTGTTTCATAACCACACCAAAAAAAAAAAAAAAAAACAGTGAAAAGCCAATACATAATAAAAGTATGAAGTTCTTAATTCCTGAAAAGTAGCGTATTTGGAAATATGAAGTTCAAGTCCAATAACAACAGTTAGTGCACCGTGTCGGGCCCATTATGAAGGTAGTGGAATAAATAACACAGAGGCTGGGCAGCACGACTCTTATTATAAACCTCTCATCTGCCATCATCTGTGTCAAAACACATCTCTGCCTCACCCTACATGTGTGTGTTATATATGCGTGCGTCAGAAAACGGCAGGAGAGTGCTCCAGCCTGGGCCTCTGCGACAGGGGCTCCCCAGTTCACTTTGTGTGTGTATTTATATACTGTATGTGTGTGTGAGTGTGTGCGTACAGGAGGCCTCTTTCAGACCCCTAGCAGGGGGAGTGTTGACTTATTTTTGGCCCTGGACTTAACCCAGAAACCACAGTGAGCGAGAGAGAGGCAGAGAGAGTTGAGTTTCCACAGAATTCCTCAGAATTACTTTAATAGGTAAATAGAGGGTGTGTGTGTGTGTGTGTTGTACTGTTACTGTCTGCCTATGGGCATTAGCTTAGCATCCCTGCAGTCATATTTTACATATAGATGTGTATCATAAGTCACTTTAATTAATTTTGAAGCCAAGATGATTTGTAGGATAAATTATAATAAGTGTGTCTGTGTGTGTGTGCGTGTGTGTGTGTGTCTGTGTGTGTGTGTGTGTTCAGTCAGCCAAGACGGATTCCCTTTGGCAGCACTTTACTAGGTAAACAGCGAGTGTGTTCTTTATGCGCGACTGCGTGTGTGTTCGGACACACGCGCATCAGAGGTGTGTGTGTCTGTGCGCCGTGCGTCAGCGCCGTGTGATTGAGTGGCTTCGTGTGCGTCTGGCTTCTCTCCAGCATATGTTTGCAAAGCTTCTCCTCCCGCTCAGGTGACTCCTGCGCGTAGGTGCGTTACCTTCAGTTCCTGCATGGTGAGCTCGGTGCCGTTCTCTTTGGCGCTCTCCATCAGGACGTCCAGCGCGTCGCTGTAATCCTTCCCTTGGGAGCACAGCGGCTTCTCCCTGATGGCCTTCTCTATGCTTTTCTGCAGCGTGTCTCGTGCACGGATACCCTGCAAACACATGGCAAATAAAGGTTAACATTAGATACCAACCTTTCTTGGATTTAAACCAATTGTGTCGCGTTTATGTTCCAAAAAATTGGTCTACCTAAGTAAGTAAAACACAATGTATTTTCAACTTAGCATAAGGGTTACAGTTTAGTTTTTTGGGCCAAAAGCAAATGGAGGCAAACTAAAAATCCTTTTTTTGTAAGAAGAAAGTTTGCATTTATAAAGGACTAAAGGATGCCGATACATACCTTCCTGTAGCCGCTGAACGGCAGGTCTATAGGCAGGCTGAACAGGTTGTCGACGAAGTCCTGGAAGGTGGAGAACAGATGCCTCATCTCCTCCTCCGACACCCTGAATCCCAGCAGCACCCTCACCGCCATGGTGAACGACAATCTCTGGCTCTCCCTGGGGACAGACGGGTCCGAACCTCAGTTATACAGAGAGATATTTCCACCCGCGCTGATGATGTTTCGCTTTATTGCCACGGAGAGGAACTGATAAGGAGCTCTCCAACGTATGCTAACCTGCACCGCAATGTTTCGACACGGAACAATATCGCTGCTGCCTTTGAAGATGGGGGTTCTGCCCATGAGGCCTCCTGTACCTGAAGCTGAAGGCTTTTCCTCTTTAAGCAATAATGTTTTCTAAAAGCAACTCGTATGTCTTATGTCTTTCTACGCTGGGCTGATGTTCTTACTTCTCTTAATGACATAACTTCTACAGAACCCGCCTTAAGTGCTTCAACTCACTATGTACATTTTTCCATCGGCCGTATTTCTTCTTGTAGGGATGGTACTACCTCAAAGTTCTGCGCGCAGTAAATTCGACGTTGTGTTTCTACACTAGGACGCCCCGGCGTACCTGTAGACGTTGATGGGCTCAGGGTTGGAGCTCCACACCCGGAGGCTCTCCTGGATGACCTGCTGGATCTTCGGGAGGTAGGACTCCAAGGCCTCATGGCTGAACACTTTTGCAAACACCTGGAGAGACAAAGTAACAGGCATATAGTGTCATGCATAACGCGACTGCATCGGGAAATGTGTCTGAAGCGGTGCAAGTCCAAGCAGAGGAGAAAAGCGCGGGTTAAGCGTAAAGGCTGTACGCTGTAAACCCCTTCCCCCTGACACCACAGTGCGTACAAACACCCACGCAGGCAGAATGTCTTTAGGAAACCTGAGTGTGACAAATCCTCACTGACGGCGTGTTTGAACAGATGGGGGACAAATTTATTCTGCTGTAATATTTACATTTATTAACACTTTCGACAAAATACCAGGCGGACGGCAGAGAAACGTGGCGCGGACAATAATTTCCCTCTCGGGATGAATTGCAATAATCATCACATTTCACCGACCACGACAATGTAAAGTGGCTTTAACTTGACGGTCGTAATATTCCGCCTCATTCTTCTCCCTCCTGTCACGTCTCCACAACATTGTCTGTCCATTAATCCTCTTCGTCTCTCTCTAGAATTATACCGAGACGAGACTTTCCATCGTGGGTTTGTTCTTATTCAGTTTCTGCGATGCCCGTTCCTTATTCATGCCCCTCCCTCTTTACAGAGACTTATACATTGTGGAGGTTTTCCCCTGTAGTCAGCAGAACTGGAATGACAGGCAGAAAGAGCGAGAGAAAGGAGGGGGGGAAGAGTTAAATCTTTCCTGGCTGCTCGTAGTATTTCTTCGTATGAATCAGTCACCAGTCGTCAGTGTTGTTTGGACAAATAACATTCCATCTGATTTAACCTCCAAAACTGCCCGTGAAAAAGTGGGGAACATTGTCAGAGAGAAGAAAAAGTGAGTGGACTGGACTAGAATCAGGCTTTTATATTAACATGAATCATTAACACTTAGCTTTATTTGGATAAATAACATTCTTGTGCCTTTTAACCTTTTGAACTCTCCCTGAAACAGTCACAATTTGGTCTAAACGTAGAAGAGAACCCGTTATTATCACTGCTACTTGGGAGAAATGTCCACTTTTCAGCGATGAACGCAAACAGTTGAGCTTTTTAGCAATGACTTTTAAAAGACTACGGCGATCAAGCCACAGAGGACTGTGTGCGTCTTCAATTTAAGTTGCAATACTAGCTTTTATTCAGTAATTTGTGTTTATTTTATGAACTCCTTTATTTTCCAACCTGCACAAACTCATAATTGCATCTTGTCTGTGGCTTTTCTCAATTTATTTTATCGTTGTGGGTTCTTTTTTTTATGACTTTCCTTTCTACTTTTTATAACCATGCAGGAACTAAACTGCGCTCAACACAATGTAGACTTAACTATGACGGGATGTTGCCAAATTACACGCGGACTCTCCTCACAAAAAGCGTTTTGAAGTGTCATCTGTCCAGAATGAACCTATGACAAACCAGTAGAAGCACTGTAATTGAACTTGCAATGAATTTTCAACTTTCTATGCACAGAGAAAAACCTTTTATTGTTTATTTCTAATGTGTTTTCAATAAGTCAATAAGCTGAAATAACATGGGTATGAAGGAAAAAGTGTTCCTGCTCATTTTCATTGAGACATAATGGAGGCGGAGAGGGAAGAAAGGAGCTTCTAGAAGGATTTGAGGCCATGCCAGCGAGGGTACATGTGGTTCCTGAGGTCGCTGTTTCAGCCACCAAACCGTCAGTTGGGCACTCGTACTCTTATTTCGTCCTCTACCTCATTTTCCTCTCATTTTCTTTCTCCTCCATTGCCCTCTTCCCCTCTCTCTCTCCCTCTCTCCCTCTCTCTCTCTCTCATCATTCCTCCAAACCCTGCTTCCCTCCCTCCGTCACCCTCAGAATGAATGAACAATAGTCCACTGAGCTGGTCCTGTGTGTGTGTGTGTGTGAAAGTGTGCATGTGTGAATTACGTTGCATGAGCTGTGCTGGGTGTGTGTATATATATATGCTGTGTGTGTGTGTGTTAGGGAGGGGTTTGTGCAGATCACAGGGCGCTCTAAGACGTTAGCAGCGCTACATTTCCTCTGCTGCCGCGCCCTGGAGCCGCTGGTCACAGATCCGTTTACATGACCTGCTCTCCAACTCCGACCTCAGGGGAGCACACGCAATCTGACCTCCAAACTGAGGGGAAAACACAAGTCATGGCCGACCTTTGGTTCACTTTGCAGTCGATATCGATAGTGTGTAAATGAATCCCAATGTATGATCGATGCGTCCCGGTCGGTTCCTCCGTGCAGGGTTAGCTGTGGGCTTTTTGGAGACCACTAATTGGAGTTGGGTGACACTTGGAGGAATGATGCGTCTGTAAACTGTCTCACAGTGTTTTCAAAATGACATCGATTGTTCCACGAGGGTTGCTGCTGTGGACGTCCACTTCTGTCATATGTGTTTGTCACTCTGTTGGTTGCATCAAGTCGTCTCTCGTCGTTGGAGCAAATTGACCGATTACTTCGTCCATCAGTCATTTATCGAGTCATTGAGTCAATTGCTCGTGCGGTCATGTGGTCAGTTTAACAGCTGTTGGTAACGTAGTCATTCATTCATTTTGTGGATTTCTTCATCAGTAAATTGGACCGTAATTGGTTTTGTTAATCCGTCATTTGGTCGTAGATTTAGTTTCCAATCAATCAGCTGTTCACTCCACGACTGGACCCTCTGTTACTGAGCCAGCTGTTAGTTTACTGATCACTCGCCTGGGGGCTCGGCGGACATGTTTCAGAATCTTCAGGGAAATATTGGTTAAGCCAGAGGAGGTTGTGGAACGTTGTGAATTTAGCCATTTAACCCGTCTGCACTGGATTATGCATAATTGGTCAATTTGGGCGAGTACTTTGCCTATTCCTACACACACACATTCATAAATAGTCTGAGCAGCAGGGTTGAGCTACTGTGTGTGTGTGTGTGTGTGTGTGTGTGTGTGTGTGTGTGTGTGTGTGGGCAGACGGCAGGCCAAGACTCTGAAAGGTAACTACAGGTCATACAAACACACACTCAGACACACATGTGTGGAGTATCTCCCTACACGGCCTGGCTGCCAATCAAACACAGTTTTTTATGCAGTGTCACTCTGGGACAGTCCAAGTTCCACATAGTGCGGGGGGGGGGGGGGGGGGGATTGTTTGGTCATTTTGCTGCACCACAAAAACGTGACTGTCTTCTATTGACTGCAGCGCAAAGACACAGGCTTAAAAACACACACACACACACACACTCCCAGACTCTTACACACACACACTGATATAGTCGCACACACACACACACAGACACGGCCGTCCTAATAACGTCCATATGTCTTAAATTATGTGAAAGTGCTGCGAGCTGCTGGTTCCACAGACATGTAAAGACTCCTTTATTCTTCTCTCTCTCTGTCTCTCTCTCTCTCTCTCCCTCTGTCTCTCTCTCTTTCTCCCCTTCATCCATCCTTTTTTTAAATACTTGTTGTTCCTTCCTCTTAGTCAAACAGTCCATGCGTCTTTCTCTGTCATCACTCCGAATCAGAAAAGGATTTGCTTTGTTGGCGAGCTTAAGATGAGAAGGTCACAGCAGCCAGGTGAAGTAAATGTTACAAAAAAGTCACATAGGAGCTCATGCTTTATCTTAAAGCATGTTAACAGAACCACACCAGCAATAAAAAAAAACAACTTTAACTTCCTTTCTTCAACATCCACGACCGCTTCTTTAACGCATGTGTTGTTTAAGCTGGAGGCGCGTGTACTTTTGAGTTTACACTTGCAAAGGAAAGTAATGCCAAAAGTTTAAAATAGAAACTTAAGAATAAGTATAGCATTAAAAAGCAATGGGACTAAAAAAATCACCTGAACTGTCTTTTCTTTTTTTCTTTTTGTAAATAAACAGTAATACAGTATACGTGTGGGTGCATGTCCACCTACCTTTTTAATACTATATTTACACTGCGCTACAACTCACCATTCACATATCTTTCCCTTTAAATGTTGAGCTTAGAGACTGATAAAACTGAGTAAAGCAAAGAGGGGGTGGACAGGATGGGATTCAGCTCAGTTAGAATTGACAGCGCCCTCTACTGGTGATGAGCAGAAGCACAGGGAGCAGACTCACCATCAAACACACACACACACACACACACACACGCAGATATCACCGCTGTATTCTCTACATCTTTTGCTCAACGCAGCTTTAACTTGGGGTTACTCTACTACAGTGATGGCTCCTTTGTTTCCCCCTGATCATCACTGCAGAAAAAAAACATGGAGGGAAAGGAAAGGAAAGGAAAATCGGTCGACGTGTAAAACATACGGAAAGAAAACAGGTTGAAGGTGTCAGGTTAGACGTGACACTTAAATTGTGGCAGATGGCAATTCAAATCCCTCCGCATGTCCCTTTTTATCCCTTTCCAATTTCACCCTCTGTTTTCCCCGCCTGTGTTTCTCCTTTTCCTAAATTTAGGGATAGGAGGGATGCTTCCAAAATATAAAAAGAAAAACAACGGGGGAAGGAAAATGTGGGGAGGTCGGGAAAGAGGGAGAATGCGGGTGAGTTTAAGCAGAAAAGAAAGAGCGAGAGGTGTGTCAGAGGGGTGAAAATAAAGAACTGGCTGCCACTGTCAACACGGTGCGTATTTGCATGTGTGCGCCTAACTTGAGTTCACCCGGTGTTGTTTCAGCACAGAGGCACATTCTGCCACTGCAGGTCACGCGGGGCAGGTTCACTACAGCACACTTACCTCAATCGTATGTTTTGATCATCGCGTGAGGCGGGAGGGAACGAGAGGACAAACGTCACCTCGCGGTCAACAGAAGCAGCGAATTCTGTCAAGCCTGAATCCTGAATTAAAGAAGTGTTTTACTTCAAACCTGTCATTAAGACTTTATGGTTTGAATTACAAACACTTTGGATGACTAAATGTGATTGGACTTTGAGGAATCTGGAGACGGATCCAAAGCCAGTATTTCAGTTCATGGAGGTTTCACATAGTCCAAAAAACATTAGGAATTTTAGGAACGTTTGTCCAAGGGGTGTGTGACCTTTAGCCCGCCTCGCTGGCTGCTGTCGTCGCCTTGATACGAGAGAAGAAGGCGCGTCTTTAGAAAGACGAGTCTCGCTGGAGCCTGGAGAAGACTTGTTATAACTGGAGCAACACCGGTTCCAAATCCTGAACCGTCGCCAACTAACTGACCGTGGGTAAAGTCTGTCTGTCCGCAGCAGAAATACATATGTTTGATGTTGTTTTTCAGACGAGGATGATGTGTGAGCCCTGGCTGGCCCTGTTTGGCCCTGACTGGCCTGTAGTGGAAAACCAGCGCGCTGTGGCTCTTTTGGGGAGTTAGTTTCCTAGCTTAACACGGGGTTATATGGAAACTTGCTGGCTCTGTTGATCCACCAAAGGCTAATGTGCTGTGTGAAGATTGTTTTTCCGTACGAAAACCACAAGGAGGGCAGACACACTCACACTCACACTCACACACACACACACAGAGGAGCAGTTCTGGTCCAGTGGGTCAGACAGTAAGCCAGTCGCTCATTCTTTCTCTCCAGTTGATGTTGTTTCGCTTCTGTTGTTGACTTAGTTTTATTACCCAGAAAACAGGAGGGAGCGCTGCCAACCCCACACACACACACACACACACACACTCTACATAAGGCTTGAAAACTGCCCAGCTGACCTCCCTGCCCTTTCTGCCATCCTCTCTCTGTTTCTTCTTCATCCGTCTTTGTCTGTCGACCCTCCTCTTATCAAAATGACGCGACAGTCGGAGGGTCAAACAGCCGCCGCGCGTCCCGTTGAGGTGACAGTGAAGCTGTCGCTGGCCCTTTTTCTTTTCTTTTACTTCGTCTGTTCATGTTCTCGAACGGTGGTCATACTAATTTCCTTTTCTTCTTCCACTGTTTCTTCTAAACAAACTCCGAATAATGTGAAATCGTGCATTTTTCACGGGATGGAGCTGAGACACATTTCATGTTGGAGCCAACACGGATCACTTGACCTCTATCACTTGACCTCTGTTAGGAAAAGCTCTTTCCTTTTGCCTCCGCAGAAGTCAAGGTCATGGGCAGCAGGTATGAGATGGCTTGTCTTGCTCAAAGGAACTTCAGCGGTGTGGTTGCTCGGCAAAACGGGGGAAATGAACCTTTAGACCATAAGCAACGTTACCAGCCGTATTCGTTTTTTTGCTGTTTGGGTTTAGAGCAGGGGAATGTTCAGGTATGTGTGCACATACTATGCTTTTGTGTACTGTTATACGTGTGTGTGTGTGTGTCGAGCCCCCACAGAAAGCCCCTCTTTGTGCTGTGTTGGAGGCAGCCTTCCTAATCAGGGGTCATTACATGAGGTTAGTGCTGTGGTCTCCAGGGAGAGGAGAGGGGATCAGAGCCCAGATTAGACCCAGCCGACCCCTCACTGTCCCCGGGCACCGCGGTAGCGAAACCTGACCCCGCCTCCAATCCCCTCAAAAAACATAAAAAATAAAAAAAAATAATAATCTCCCTCCTTCCTCTCTCCCTCCTCCTCCAGGAGGAACCAGAGAGAGAAAACGAGAGAGTGATTTACAGGAAAACACACTTCTTGTTCTTCTTGTTTTTGTCCTTTTGTGTGTGTGTGTGTGTGTGTGTCTGTGTGTGTGTGTGTTTATCTGTGACTTAGTGTGTATGGGCATCAAATGTGTGGAGGGAGAGAGAGAGCGAGGGAAGGTATGTGCCCCGGGGATAACGGGATAATAGGAGGGAGAGGTAAGTGGCTGATTACCTGAAATGGTCCTGGCACGGAAAAGAGAGAGAGAGAGAGAGAGAGAGAGAGAGGAAGCAAAGAGAGAAAGTAGGTGAAAAAAGAGACTGAGAAATAAAAAAGAAGGAAAGAGACGTATATATAATGGTCAGAATAAAAAAATAAATGAGAAAAATTAAGCCGCGAAGATGAGAAAAAGAAAAAAAGAAAAGTAGCCTAATTGAGGCGGGTGTTGAGCGGACTCTTCTCTCTCCATGTAAATGAGTGGGGGAGAGGACGGAGTGACGGAGTGATGGAGGGCTCGTTCTCACGCTTCAGTAGCCAGAACGCTGCTGATAAGGCTGAGAGGAGGGATAGCTTTACACTGATACTCTCTCTTTATGTGTGTGTGTCTGTGTGTGTCTTTGTGTGTGTGTGTGTGTCGCACAGTATAAGTCACATTTCCCTCCCGCCTCTGAGAGTTGTATGACAGTGTTGTCTTTTAGCGCTGGAACAAGCCAGATATTTGAACGCGCACGTGTCCCTCGGCGTGACTCGAGTATTGCGGGAGGCTTTACTTTGTGCTAACGCCGCCGTGACTTTTACAGCGAGATGAAAACATTTCAGAGCGACCTTTGAAACCCTACAGGGATACGTTTTCTATCAAAAGATCAGTGGAACATTCCTGCGTCTTGTTTGGAAAGAAAGACCTTTTCAAGCACGATGGCGACATGTTATGTTCCCAGAACAGGAAGTGAAGAACGGGCTTCATTTCGACCACCAATCTCCAACATGTGTGTTCATGTAATTGGGTGTTTCCTGACCTTCCTCCTCTTGCGGTGGATGTCTCCGATGCTGTTGGCCAGCGAGTTGGGTCCCAGCAGCGTGGCGGTGCTCTGCGGCCAGTCCACCGTCACCAACGTGTGCTCGCCCATCAGCACTTTGCGCACATTCTCGGCGCCCGTCACCCGGATCAGAGGGCGGCCCAGCAGGTGTGTCTTGAACACGTTGCCGTACTTCTGCCTCCGCGACGCGTGGAAGCCCGAACCCTAGACGGAGAGGAGACAGGAAGACCAACCTTAGACCTCTGTGGACTGTGTGGAAGTCAAAAGTTACCTAAATGACCTCATTGGCTGTTGATTTCTCTTGTTTTTAAGCCCGTCAAACTGGAGCTTTGCATTCTTAAATCACCCAATGTTTTATATGTCATTTAAATGAATTCAATACCCGTTTACTGTCATTCATGATGCATATTCACTTCACTTCACGGGTCGCTTGTGAAGGATGCTTGACTGCAAGGAAACGTTGTGAATTTCGCTGAGAGGTGGAATTTCCCTTTACCAGTAGAAACCAACAGCTAAAGGTACGAGAGGAAATCCCCAAACACTCCACCCTGTTCGGTCGACGTGAGAGAAACGCTTTCCCTATCCCTTCGATAGACGGAGATCCCCCTCCTGTCCTACTTCTATATTCATATAAGTTTTCTTGTCATTCTTTCTTGATCCTCTCTTTATTTTTATGCTCAGTTTGCACTTTGCACCTTAGAAAAGCAGAATGGAAACCTGCCAGAAGTGTGAAAGCTGGTGTATCTGTGACAAGAACAAATCCTCTCACACTTTTTAAGGATGCTTTCTGAAGCTGCGACACTCATCATCATGCTCGTCATTACTAAAAACCTGCTCTACAAGCTGCCGAATGACGCTGATGGTATTTTGCAAACAAAACACAAAACTGACCGAAACCTTTCAAGTTTAATCTCCGTCTGTCTTGATTCTTACGGATCTCTGCAGCGATTCTTACGACTGATTTTTACGCTTGCTATTAATTTAAAACAGCCTTTAGTATCTGACCTTCACTTCAGCTTTGATCTTCACCTCTAAAAGCTCTGAGTAAGTAGTTTTTCTCTCTGTGGTTTGGGGCCCAAACAGGCCGTTTCTGGTGAGCCCCCACATGCTAAAAGTTACTGATGTTTCCATCATCTCGGCTCCCAGAGCAAAAGTAAACTCAAACACTCAAGGTAGCCTTCTGCAGATGTTTAAGAAGCCCGTATATATACACCAGGTTAATTCAATAGAAACTGATTCAGGATGCCTCTAGGATGTGATCTGAGTTCAGCTTTAACATCAGCCAATCAAGTGTGAGGTGAAAGGTTCTCAAAACATTTTCAGCTCCAGCTTCAAGTACAGTAAATGTAATTTGTCGTCAAAAAAAGGACCAGAATGAGGGAACGTAAAAAAAAACGTCTTTTTCAGCTCTTACATCTTAAACGTTTGTATTTGAATAAGCAGAAGAAGAAGAAGAAGAAGAGCCAAGTGGCTGATCTGCAGGAGCAGCGACAGCAACCGGACCTCGCTGTGAATTTACCGAAAAGTATAAATGCGCCCGGTGATTAGGGTCCGCTCCACGTCGTGAGTTCTTCCTTGGCGAAGGTAATGAATAATGCAAAGCGTGAACCGTTTAGCAGCAGATGCTCAAATTGGCACGTCACGCTTTAAAAGTTACCCAGACTTCCTTGCTGCAGAGCGTGCAGAAAACATCTTTGCCCCTTTTTTCACACTGGGACCCAACCGAAGATGCCGCACAGCCCATACCGGGCCCCTGCCCCGCAGTTTGAGCTGCCCGGCTGTCAGTAAACCCCCAGAGGACCAGAGCTGGAGTCAGTTAGCGAGCTGACCTGGGTTCAGCTTTGACGCTGACCTCTAAACGGTCCGGGTCACGGCAGAGCGAGAGGGAGCCGACCCCAGAACTGTAAATGGGCTGTTTGAGTGAAAAGAATATATATCAGCCCGAGGGCAGCTTACTGTGTTACACACACACACACACACACACACACACACACAGGGCATACACATCAACACTGGCAGACAAACGCATCATTCACACGAGCACACGCGCGTACAGTAAAACACACACGCATGTTCAGGTACACACATACTCCAAATTCATAAAATGTACAAAAAAAAAAAAAAAAAGCGTGCAAAGCAAACAAACACGCGGAGGCCTAACTGCAAATTGCCGTGACAACACTAACTGGTTTGACCCCAGTTTACTCCTGGGGAAAGAGATATGTACGACTGTGAGGCGCGCACACACACACGGGTGACATATGTAAACATACGCGCAGAAGAAGCAGTACTATGAGGTGCTGTAAAACACTTTGGGTCCCACATGTCTCTCGTTTCTGCATTTTGGTCGAGTGCTTTCTTAAAATTATGTATATAAGCAAACCTTTCTCTTTCTTTTCCCCCCTTTTATTCTGAAGGGAATTAACATTAAGAGCTACTGTAACCCCTACACTACTGGAAAGCATCAGTGTGTTTGTGTGAGACTTTGAGAGAGAGAGCTCCTGAGTGTCTGAGGCATAAGTGTATGTGTGTGTTCAGTTATGCACAGTATGTGTGTGTGAATGCAGAGTTCTCTCCGGGACTAATTTTAGCAGGTAGTTTGTTTCCTGTTTGAGACACACCTCTCGCAGCAGTGGTGTAAGTGTGTGTGTGTGCACAAACATAGCTTCATCTTTTTCAGCGTCCCACCGACCGAAGCAGCAAATTTATCCTCACAGTGATTCTGGTTTATGGTGCAATTTGTGGCTCAGAGCCCTGCAGTGAAGCCTTGATACATTTAATACAATGAAAATCAAAAAGTACTTCAGTCGCCAAGAGCTGTTGAAATGGAGGAAACCCAAAATAACTACCTGCTCAGCTGCCGCAAGTCGCTCCGAATGAAAGCAGCAGTTGAATAGATTTGGTGCTGGAACACTCGACATGTGTTCATCTTTTAGCCTTTTTCTTCTGTGGATCGTGGGATTAATAGCTGCTGCTCTCTCAGTAGTTTTATGAAGTAAAAATGAACTCAGCATGTCTGTAAAGCCTTGAATTTGCCTCAAAATTAATACTATTGGGAAGAAGTACAAGTAACTTTGCACTAATTCTATCTTTTGAGCTGAGACGTGTCTTCTTTCCGTCTCGTCTTTTTGTCTTACACAAAATAATAAACACTTCACTGATCCATGGAAAAAGCTCTTTGAAGTAAACGCCGCTGCAACGATAGGCCATGTGCTGAATTCTGTGTATTTCTATCACATCCGTGTTTAGTCAAGTATCGGCAAGAGTTACGGCCACGTGGACAATTTCACACTTCGCGGTTTACGTATGAATGCTAACACTTGAGTGCCTCCGCAGGAAGCGGAAGTGGTGTGCCAGGTGGGAAGTAAGTGTTTGTGGAGGAAGTGCAGGAGACCAAGTTTCATTCCCTCTGACAGGCCTGAAATAAACATTTGCCTTTTTATTAACCGTAACCACCATCTTTCCGAACCCTAACCAAAAGTGTATTTGTCATAACCACGTTTCCCAACCTTAGCCATACCAGATTAGCCATGCACAGGTGTTGTAGGAATGGAGAATTTAGAAAAACGTTTGCAGTGGGCGTAGAAAATGCCATGATGGACTGCAACCCGGGTGTTTTTTTGCAGAATCGTCCGATATCGACGTTCTTCCTCTTTGTTGATGACTTACCAGAATGTTCTTCTCGACTTCTTAAATCATTTCCTGCAGATTTTTCTCAGGCTAAACTCACACGAAGACTCTAATTGCTTCAAAGAAACTCTTTTTTCGGCTCCACGTGTGGTTCAACCGGCAGGTGTGACCGTTCAGAAAACACGGTGGAAACGTGCGTCTCGCCGACTGTTGGACTCCGTCCCTGGCAGTCGCAGCTCATCCCTCTCTCCCCTTCTTGCGGACGCACCTCACATCTTAACGTCCCTCTCTGTGAACTCCTAAATTGAGCACAGATGCTTCAGCCTCTTTGCAGCTCTGTTAGCTGTTTCATGTTGCTTTGAAAACTCTGCTTTTATAGATGAAAAATGCTGCTAATTAGCATTCGGCCCAACACGCCCCACCTCTGGAGCTGGAGTTTGTCACTGCGCTTAAGCTGCTTCAGATGTTAAGACCTTTTCATGAGGTGTTGACGTCGTGCATTTTGGAGATTTGTTTTTTTTAAGTTTTTCTATAAAGCTTTTGTCACAACTGCCTTGCGTTACGCTCTACGTCCTGCTCCTGTAGGCGTAGAAAGACGCTTCTACGATGCAGTTCTTCAAGTGCCGATGCAAAATGACAGCTAAAAAGCAACCGCTCTTTAATTCTGAGGGATTGGACCTAATACTGGACATTTTAAACCTGACGTTTTAGATTGCTGAAACATTTTTCTGCTATTGACTTTTATCATAGTTACTGGAAATAAGCACCTAAATGTGGCCTGCTCTTTTATCCTTCACCTTTGCAGATTTCAGTTTCTTTTTCTCTCTCTGTCGATCTGTCTGGGCACAAACTGTTGACCTGAACTGTTTTCACAGCTCCTGTACACTTCCTCTTTTTACTGTGGCATGCACACACACACACACACACACACACACACTCAGACACACATTAGCACACACACCAGGTCGCCGGCTGGCCTCTGGAGCCCTTGGGGTGTGTGTGCGTGTAAGAGTGGGGTTGTTTTCCAAGCTACATTTTGCTGCCACATGGATGTAGAGTGGTTTAGTATGTCTGCCTGGCAGGCCTGCTAACACACACACACACACACACACACACACACACACA
>CALSCE010000158.1:242488-263458 GCA_943593645.1 Bovichtus variegatus
ACACACACACACGCACGCACACACAGAGCAAGCATGGAAAAGTTGTGATGTAATGACGCCACACTGCTCCTGCAGGAGAACACGTACAAAACAGCACACGGGATCACAGTGCACACACACACACACACACACACTCGCAGACAGAGTCGTAGACGTCGCCGCGGAGGCGCAGGCGTCATAGCTTCACACTGATTGCGCAGGCTGAAACACACTTTCCCTCCAGACTTCAGTGAAGCGAAGGAGCCTTCACTGTAAACACTCGCTTAGTTTCGCAAAAAAAAACCAAAAAAAAAAAAAACCCAGAAACCAAAATTGCCACCACAACATTACGGCTGATTTTACCGCCGAGGTCACAGGCAACAAACTCTGATGTGAGCTGAAAACCATAAAGAGGTTTCTCTTAATGATGGAGGGCATAAAGTTTTAAAGCCTTTTTTTTTTTTTTTCTTGGTGGATGTGTTACCTAGCAACTAATAGAAGTACAAGCTGCATGCGGAGGCACAAAACATGATGTGTGCATGTGTACGTGAAGGGGAACCACGCTCTTCTTCTTTTTTTTCTTTCTTTTTTCAGCAGTCACTACTTGTTAATGTGAATAATTGTTGGACAAAGGCAGAAATCAAAGAGTTCAGAGCGCGTTCACGCTGTTTCCGCCTTGTTGTTGTTAAACTGCAGCCTCACATGTATTCTGTGGCGTCGTGTGTGTGTGTGTGTGTGTGTGTAATTCACTTCAGATGCAGTACCTACTGTGGATCTGAAGCCAGACGCACTGCTGCTGCTGTAGCTATTCTTTCATCGCTGCAATTAACTGCGAAGATGTGTGCAAATTAGACGCCTCATGAAAACAGTTTGAACTTTTGGAAACGGCCGATCAGAACGATGATGTGGTCTTTCGTTTCGGTTTCATTTGGTACTGTAACGACCTGATAACAGCTGCAATGGACAACAAAGTTTCAAATAGTAATATATATATATATTGTCATGATAAGACTTGTGAAATGAACTTTAAATGACAGTATTTTATTTAGTTTTGGGGGCAAACGTGACAAAAATAAGATTCTTCCTTGCTAAAAATAACCGCTCTATTAAAGTAAGTGTCTTCGTCATAGTAAAGTTATATTAACCTCAGCGTGTAGTTCGACAAATCTTAACTCTTAAAATGTGATAAAAGTTTTACAGCGCAGAGTAGCAGCTGCTACAGAACGCTCTCCACTAAACTCGCACTTTAAAGATTTTCTGACTTGCACGTATGTTTTATGGAAAGTCGACTCTGTAGAAAGAGCAACCAAAGGGGTAGACGTGCAAGAAAAAAAAAAAAAAAGAAGCTCCAGGCCATATTCAAACCATGTGTATCAAGGCTCCACGGTGCCCGTAATTTCCCCATAGAATCTCTTACTTTCAACAAACCACGACCTCCAAGCTCCTTTCGCATTCTTGTCCTAAATGCATAAGATACGAACGTCTTCTTTGTCGCAGTCGTGCAAATGTAAGACCAGACTTGTCCCTTGACTTCACCCATTTTCTGTCCATCTCAATCCAAAACGGCCCGTTCAAATTGCAAATGCAGCTTGAAACTGGACCCAGAGGCGTCATTAGATATAAAATACTGCTCAGAGCTGCAGGGTTAAGGTTAGGATCAGAGTTAAGGTCAGAATAAGGCTAAAATGAAGTCACGGTTAAAGGTTACGCACACGTGAGGGTCAGGAAAAGTCTTAAATAACAAAGTTAGGGAATATCCCTAAAGTATAGAGCGTGTGTGTGTGTGTGTGTGTGTCTGTGTGTGTGTGTGAGTGTGTGTGTGTGTGTACAGTCTGGACAGGGCCACTCTGGTAACCGATGTCAGCTTCTACAGACTCCCTTTTATATTTTTTTGAACAGAGATTTATCAGATATTTTACAAGAACCTCAATAAAGGAGGGAGGGCCGGGGGTGTGTGTGTGTGTGGGGGGGGGGTTCAGTGAGGATTTTCCACACACGCCATCCAAACACTCACACACACACGTAAAAACCTTTCATTACACATTCGCACACTCACACGCACCTCAAATGTTTATGACAAACGCCACCTTGATCACAGCGAATCTCATGAAATCTGCCTGTCTCTCTTGTTCTCTCTCTTGCAAACACACACTCCTCTCACACACACTGTCCGAGCAGAGCTAGCTAGCGCGCCGGCCGTTGCTAAAAATACCCCCGTCTGTTCTGTTGGGGTTGGCCTCGGGGCAACCTGGGCCCGGGCTTATAAATGTCCTCTTTGTAGTGCAGTGGAAATGTCCAACAAATGACTCTTTTATTAGGGCAAGACAAAAAAACACAGCTAATTATGTTTACTCAGATCAACGCGGCGGCGGCTCGGACCGGCACACACACAGAGCGGCTGGCTGGGCAGGGAGAGAACGTGTACATTTGGAGCCGTTAAACTGAAAACAAAACTGAAATATCAGAGTGACGCTTGGACGAAGCAGAGACGGCTTTTCTATAAAAAAAAAAACAAAAAAAAACACAGAGGCTGATGGGAAAACAGTAGCAGGAAAATCATTTGTGGGTGCAACAAAGTAGGAAACAAAGTCATTTACTAGCTCAGATGTGTCCTGCTGATACTGGAAAGAGTTTGACAGCAAAAATAAATGGCAAATAAATTGTCAAATATCTTGTCATCTTAAGTTCTGTCCTTGCATACAAACATTAAATGTCCGAGACGCAGTCTGTGATGACATCTTGCTCTTTTTCCCCCTCAATTAATATAAGTTGCTTTCTGCTAAATGAATGTCATGTGTTGTGCAATGGATATATTATTTGTATGTAACTTTAATTCTTCCGCCGGAAAATGTTGCAGTGAAATAAGCGCGTTCCAGGTTTAATTTAGAGTGTATTTACAGGGGAAGAGATGCAGAGTTGTGACTGTTGTTGTGGTTATTTCCTCCCGTTGCAGGTGCTGACGGTACGTGCATCAGCTGAAGTGTTCGCTCTTTTAACACGGGAAAGGCGACGAAACGACGGGAGACGATGAGTCACTCGAGGATTGTCAGCCGGGTGCGATGGCGGCGAAGGAACAACTGAGTCAAATGTTATCTTTGGTGACAGGAGAAGGAAAGAGAACACGCGTAACCTACGAACACTCGATATGCAAATAGCTGAATCTCGTAAACTAAAATTAAGGTTAAAAATGAAAAGTGAAAAAGCGGCAGCAGCAGAGAAGGACGAGAGCGAGAGAGAGAGAGAGAGAGAGAGAGGAAACGAGGTCAAAGGCTGTGAGGGAATTCCTTCTTTCTTTTCAGCTGTCAATCATTCAGCCGGGGCCAGAGATACCAAGGAACCAGTGTGTGTTTTTATATGTGTGTGTGCGTGTGTGTGTGTGATTGTGTGTTTGAATGGCGCGATAGGTCCTCGACTTGACAATGAACCCTGTCCCTTTGCGGTCACGCCAACGCATCAGAGAGACAGAGAGAGAAGACGAAAGAGAAGGAATAAGAAAGTAGGATGAGAGAAAGGAAAGAGGGAAGGAAGGAAGGAATGAAGGAGAGGAAGGGGAGGAGGAGAGAAAGAACCGAAAAAATGAAAAGGCAATGAGAAAGAGAGAGTGTCAAAGAGGTGAGCGCCAAAAGCGGAGCGAGAGAAAGCGAGCGCAGAGCGTGGCAGAGGAGGCGGAGAGATGGGAAGGGTGCTTGTTTCAAAAAGGACGGATTAACGAAAAGGGGATACGGATAGTTCAGCCAAAAAACATGGAGAATAGAGAGAGAGAGAGCAGGAGAGAGAGAGCGAGAGAGGGCTGGCCCCTGACCCGGGGACATTATAGGAAGGGAGATTATGGTTGTTCAAAACTCTCTAAGCACTCACCCTGGGACCCCAGCTAATACCCTGACACACACACACACACACACCAACTACCAGCGAATACAGACACACAATGTGGAGCTCAAGAAATACATGTAAAGGTATATTTTTTATTAAAAGATTGAATTGATCCCATGTATATCTTATTCCTCTGTGCCGTAGAGCTCCGTTGTTGTCCAAAGATTATTTAAAATACCATCAATGAGACTCCTGCTGCAGGAAATACTAGAGCTCCAAATGTGTGTTCTTCCGCAGCTGAAAATAGTCCCCGAACAAATGCATTGATTTCCTCAACCTTTGCTAAGAACTACAATGCCCAGCTTTTTTTTTTTTAGGACGTTTTTAGAAAGTGAAAACGGAGAAAGGTTTGAGACGGAGTGGTTGATCTTTGTGGGATTTATTTGCAACAGAACAAATAATAATTTGGGCTTTTTTGATTCGTATTTACACACACATACAGTACAAAGTTCGTAAGCTCGCTTTCACACACGTACGCGCACTCATTGAGAAAGAGCTTAACATTGTGCTCGATACTCGGCCAGGGACAAGAGTGTTTGGAGGAGGGAGCAGTGTGTTCTCGGGGTGAAAGAAGGGGCAAGGGAGAGCGATGCCAGCACCTCCCGCTAATCTGAACAAGAGGAGGAAAAGGAAGGCAGGGATGGATGGAGAAGAAGAAGAGGAGGAGAGATAAAAGCGAGATAGAGAGCGACGCTTTTACCGGAAAAAAAAACAAAAAACGTTGGATTTGTTACTGTTGTCGCCGGGTCCTTTTTTGCGATAAAGCTACAGCGACAAGAGTGCATATCAACATGGGTGGAGGAAGTTGAGAAAAACATGGAGGGAGGTGGAGAGGTGTTATAATATAACAGGGAAGACAAAACGGTAAAAACCGCAATGGGCAGAGTTAAATACAAGACTGAAACGTCTACTTTTACGCGCAAGAGTAACAGAAACACGCCTCGCGCTCGATTTTCCGTCACCAAATTGAATAAAAATGGGAAGAAATAAGAGCGGTGAGCCAAAAAAGATGGAAGGGAAGCTTGTAAAAAAAGGTTAGAGGGGTGTGAGAAGATCGAGTCCTCGGAGGTTCAAGGGTCCTGCCTTGAATGTTAACACTGTTACACCACACACACACACACACACACACATAAAGGGCTTCCCCTTGCACCCGCTCAATGAACTATGTATCTCTCACCCAGCAAACACACACTTGCCAGTTCCCTGCCACTCGTACAAAGAGAGAGAGAAAGAAAGAGCCTCGCTGTGTGCATGCTACATCTACATGCTCTGTATGTGCGTCTGCTGCATGTTATGGGACTTTGTGCTCATATACTCATAGTATTTCCATCTACTGTGTGTGTGTGTGTGTGTGTAACCGCAGCTATGCAGCACACACAGCGGGCTGGACCGCAGTCATGGAACCTTACTATAGATGAAGCCACCAGGCCTCACAATCCCCGCTCTGTCTGAGCTGGTTAAAGGCACAATACACCTAAAAAAAAAAAAAAAAATTTTAAAAAAAAAACCTAAAGATCCCACATGTGCTGTAAACCAGAACGGATCTGAGGTGACCGGCTGTCTCCGACTGGAAAACAATGCACAATGTAAGGATGGATTTTGTACCAAGGTTTGCTCGTGAAGTGGGTTTTAAGATCATGGAGAGGCTTTTGGGATTCAAATCTTTCACCGCCCGACTTCCCGTCATAGCGTTCGTAACATTTGATTTTTCTTCTTTCTGATTTTGAGCTGGTTAGCCACAGAAATCAGAACAGAAACTACTCCTAATATCATAAATGTCTTATTATGGGTGTTCTCAGTTTCGTGTAAGCTTTCGCGAATATTAAAGGACATTAACAGTGTTTTTATTTTCCGTTTGCTGTCAAGTTTTAATATTTAAAATGGTGAAAGAGTTAAAATTATAAACCAAGTGCGTCTTGCAGTCAAAGCTGCGTTCAAATGCAACTCGTCAATCCTAAACGAGTCTGTGTGTTTCACTTTAAATGCTGTATTCAACTGCAGGAAATTCTGAAGGCAAATAATAAAATGAAAATAATTAGTAATTATAAAAACGTTAATGTGTGTGTCACAACTTAACATTAACATTAGAGGGCTGTGGCTGAACTTGAAGGCACCATGAGCGTCACAAGGGACAGACCAGAAGAGATTAAAGGACAAATTCACCCATAAAAAGAAAACTTTACCTTGGGTGGATCCTTTACTGCCTGTTAAATATTGAGGAATTGGGTTTGTAAAAGTGCTACCAGAAAGAGCAGGACGCAGAAGGACAGGTGTAGAAGAAGAAGAAGAAGAAGAAGAAGAAGAAGAAGAAGAAGAGAGAGAACGATGTCATCACTTTGTGAGATGAGAGAGTGTTTGGTCTGCAGGACGGTTATTACTCTGCCCACCGTCTCTTACACTTCATCACAGACAGACAAGAAGACAGGCTGGCAGACAGAAGGACAATGCATTAGTGTGTGTGTGTGTGTGTGTGTGTGCGTGCGTGTGTGTGTGCAGTATATGTACTTGTCAGCTGATGCTAAAGTTTGTCCTAAAGGCCAAATTGCACAAATTTTAAAAGGAAAAAACAGTCACTGATAACTCATTCTGCATAGAAATCGATTGTGTGCGTGTGTGTGTGTGTATGTGTGTGTGTGTGTGTGTGTGTGTGTGTGTGTGTGTGTGTGTGTTACTCTCTCTGGCTCATGCTCATTCACAAACTTAAATCACACACACACACACACAGTACAGTCTCAGTGTCTGTGCCATATGTTCATTTCCTCTGGTCTGACCCAGATTCAGTCCTGTGTGCGTGTGTGTGTGCGTGTGTGTGTGTGTGTGTGTGCGTGTGTGTGTGTGTGTGTGCGTGCGTGTGTGTGTGTGTGTCTCAATATCGATTCTGTCTAACGAGGAAACGGCTCGTGACGGGCAGATAAGTTTCAAGAACTTCATTACCCAGAAATCCTAGAACATTGTATTAATAACATGTACGTAATTTAAAAAAAAAAAAGTTCTTAATTCCACATCTAAACCATCAATTCATTCAGAACCTCGTCTGGGCACTTTGGTGACCCCGAGTGGCAGCAGACGGTAACTTCCTTAATTCAATACATATAAATCATGTTGCGCTATTTCAAAGAATTGTGTATTTGACATCATGTTTGCATGTCCACGTTTGTCTCTCACTCTGACCTTTTGGGTTATAACTCTTTCTTGACGAAGAAGTTTCGATATCGCTGTTTGAGTTTGATTCTTCAAACCCGACAAATCTTTTGCATGTATTCTATATGTAGCAGTGTTTATTTTGACCCCAGTGCCACAGGAAATGCAGGAAATCTGGATGTTTCATCCTCTGGTGGACTGAGAAACAAAAAAATCCCCAGAACCTTAAACTTCTACGCAATACAATTTAAACCCTTAAATAAAGGAGCACACTGTTGTAACTCAAAAACACACATTTTACAGCATTTCTCCGACAAATAATGGCATCATATTCCATATACCTTGTAAAAAAAATGTGTACGATTTCAGAAAATGTTTTGATGTTTATAGATAAAGAACGATATGGATTCATGTAGATGTCTTTGCTTTGTGTACAAACGTGTGTGTGTGTGTGTGTGTGTGTGTGTGTGTGTGTGCATCAGTATAGGAAGCACACTGTTGTATCTGTGTTTACCTCGATATCTCAGAGAATGTGCACCATGTAGGTAGTCTCAGAGCACGTTTGTGTGTCTGCTCGGTAGTAGCGCTGCTGCTTGGCACGTCGCTCTACAAAGCTCCAGCTCCTAATGAGAGCAGACAGAACTCTGGCAGAGCGACCGCCAAACTTTTTCTAACTGCAGATCGCTTTAAAATGGATCCGTCACAAAAATGTGCTTCTGCTGCTGCTACGCGCGTGTTGAGTTAAAAATATACTTTATGTATATGTACTCCCATTTACACAGGGGGGGGGGGGGGGGAGAAAAGTGTTTATTTAAGAAATCCGGAAGAGACGTTAAGAGAAGAAAGGAGCGGCGGACAGACAGGGTTAGCGACGAGCTGGTGAACATAGTGGAGCATTTAGCAGCTGAAGACAGATGCTTCCCCGAGGAGTCGCTGGAGATGAAAAACAGCTAAAAGGAGTGAATATTGGACTCAAGTTGCACACAAACACGACTCCAGATTAATGCTAAGGTTGCTCCGTAACTGCTGAACTCGGGAAATAAGCAACTGTTTGCTAACACGTTCGCTGCATTAGCTTAAAAGCTAAGTTTGTCCCTCGCCAAGTCCCCCTGGGTCTGGTGGAGCAGCCTTTGACTCAGAAACAATGGTTGCAAGACTTCGAGAATGCCTCGCTGTGAAATACAGCCCAACGGTTCCTCCGCTGGCGCTGCGTTTGACATGAAAGTGTTCGTCGAGAACTTCTCGTCTCTTTATCCGCTGTGAAGTGAAATAAATCAAATGTGCGGCATGCAGCTATGTTCGCCGTTCCCCGACACTCTTAATCAAAACCATTTTGTGCAACAATAACCCAACATCTGCCACGCCGCTTCTTCATTTCTTGAACTTATCACAATGCTGTTCAGTTCTTGGCCCGTTCGGCGGTCTTACACCCCCCCCCACCCCCCACCCTCCACCCTCCCCACCCCCTCCACCCCTGACTGTAGCAGAGAGACGACTCGTCTCTGAGGACGTCTGACATGTCGTCTCCGTGAGCAGTCAAGCAGCAGACTAGTAGCTGAGACATAAAACAGCATCTGGGCAGGAACGGTCCCCTCCGATCTCCATCTCTGTCTGTCTCACTTTCCCACAGCGCCGATGATGCCCGCAGCCCAACGTCTCCGTCTCCCCTCGCGCTTCCTGCTCCACAGTATTCACCAGGCATGTCATTGACTACATAGACTTCTTAGCATCCAGATGAGGTCATTACCTCCTCCCAGTCACAGGAGCTGGAGAAGATGTCGCTCTGCTCGTGGGGACATTTGGTCCTCATAAGTATAGGCACACTCAGCCTTTCATTCCTTCTATCTGACTGACATGCCTCCCCCCTCCTCGCCATAAACTTGGCCGCGGTCCCCGGTTGCATTCCGGGAACGCGTCTCGCTCGGTGTCAGATGTAACAGAGAGGAGCACCACGAGTTCAAGCCCCGCACACGGCCAACGTGCCTCCGCTCGTCGAGCCCCTGCTTTGCTTTTTCTTTTTTTTTTTTTTTTCTCCCCTTTTCTTTTTTTTTTTGGCCCCCCCCCCCCCTCTCCCCACTCTCTCACTTTTTTATTTGTTCTCCTCCACCCCCCAACTCTATCTGTCAGCGTGCTCCTGGGAGCCATCAGTTCTCGCTGACAACGGCTGCTTAGTAGCGGGACTCGCGTGCAGCCCGTGGGGTCACACCACAAGCTCTCCTCTCTCGGCTGATGAAAGTCTTTTTATTCTGCATATTTGTATTTATTTCCCTCTAAGCATAAAGGTTAACACTGATTCTCACACATTAATAGTTCCTCCTGCGTACTAAGAGATGCGGGACTCTTCCTGATCGATCAGGAGATTAGTTCCTTGAGTTTGGAAGCAAAGAGGTCGAGTGTAGCATCTCGCCACACGCACTTTTTCTCAAACTCCACACTGTCTGTCAATCAACTTGTTGGAGGAGGAATCTTGGTTTACTGAGTGATTTCTAAAACATGCAGCATGCTGGGAACCTTTTTGGCCAGGATGCTCATGGATTCAGCAGCGAGGAGGATAGAGAAGAGGAGGAAAATGAAAGAGGGAGTGCGAGGTGTGCACTTTACCCTCACCTTCACCCTTTACTGGCAGAGCTTCTCTCTCTTCCTCTTCCTCATTCTGTGGCAAACTTCCCCAAAACATTTTTGCATATTAAACAATTAACTTTATTTTGAAGTCTCAAGGAAATACCGAGGCTTTATACTCGACTCTATATTTGACTTCTGCCGACACACCCTCCGCCTCTAATTGCCACCATATCAGATATGATCGATAGATATCGATCAGCCTGACTGCAGCTCGACCTCTCGCGCAGGAGAAAGTCGCGCCGCGGTTGGCTCGCTCCAAATCTGAGATAATAAAAAAAAAACTGATCCGATCGCCTGATGGAGCCACCGTTGGAGTTTGAGACAGATTGCAGGGCTTTAAACTAATCAAAAGTGAACCGAAAGTCTTTGATGGTCGTGTGGCTGCAGGCGGCTGCGCGCAGAGTTGCGCTGTGTGCATCACAGGCGCGCAAGATGAGGATGAACCAGCTTAAATGTGACTAAAGACGAATATTTGAGAGGAGAATAGAGATCACCCAGGCTAACACGAGACTATATGAGCAGATTTAATAACACACATATTTGGATGTTGAGCAAAATTGATGAAATAATGAGGGAAAATGCACAAAGTGTTTTCCGTGCGCTTGTGTTGGTGGATGTTTGCTTGGTGATAATCACCAACTGGAGCGAAAGTAACGCGTGTGGCCAAATCTGTGTAAAAAGTACAATATCTGTGGTTAAAATGCACTGTACTATGGTCGATATCAAGATGATCTCACCGCCCCGCTGCAGACTAACTCATCAGTAACTTGATATTGCAGACAGATATCCGTTAAAGGAGCGCGCGCACAGTAAACCCAGTGAAAGAGTGTGATGAATTAACCAAAAAATGCAACAAAAAAGTCCATAAAGTCTCAAAAACTCTAATAAATAAACCAATAAGGCTGATTTCATCATACACGGGTAAAGTCCCACCCTGTCCCCGCGCAGACTCCGGGACCAGCGCTGACCCAGACACCGTGTTGCGCCCCCTCCCCGCCCCGAGTGCGCGCTTACCTGCAGTAGCCAGTGGCAGGTCTCGCCGATGAAAGGGAAGCCCATGGATCCTTTAGGCATGGGCAGCTTGCAGTTTTTATCCCGCGTGGCCGTCCATCTGAGCTGCCACAGCTGCTGGGAGACGGCGAGGAGCAGGGCCATGGACACCAGGCAGGCGGCCAGAGTGGCCAGAGCCGAGACGAGGTCGAAAGTGTCGAACAGCATGGTGATGGAGAGCCCGGTGATCTCTCTGGAGCTTGAGTTGCGCTGGAGTTTCTTAAAACTTAGTATTCGTGGAAAAAAAAAATGTGCAGGTCTGAATCCCCGGGATGATACAAAAGTTTGATTTTCAAGTTGTTGTTTCTTTGCGTAAAAGCGCAATGCTCCTTTACGCACTCCAAAGCCAAGGCTGGATGGGTTTTCAGAATGAATGAACTGTGGGGAGTTCGATTCTCTCTTTTAGATCGATTGGGTCTCTATCTAAAAATAGTCACAAAGTGGCGTTTCTGTGCGTAAAAGTGCAGATCAAAGTGTCGACTGAGCCGAGGAGATGCTACAGGTGAGCTGCGCTGCCAGGCTCCCCGGATCTTCAGTATTACACCTCAGCTTGTGAAGTGGAAAAATAAAACCATTAAAACTCACTTTGGATTAACGATTCAAGCATTTAGAACAACAATCACACAATGCTGGGGATTGTCCTGATGTTTGGAATCTCATGTTTAGTCTCGTATGTGGGTCAGTGACTTAAAATGAAGTTGTTGTTTTTTTAAAGTCTGAAACTTCAGCAAGCAAAAATCTCAAGGTGACACGTTTATGTCAGAATCTGGGATACCGTGGGACACGTGGAACAAGTGAAGCCGAGCCCTGGAACTAACAAGGGCTTTACTTTTTAAAACTTCTCGAGTGATGGAAAGACTTGGTTTGGGGGGAAAAAAAAAAAAATGAACGAAAAATCTTCCAGGAATCGCGTCTCTCTCAACTCCAAAAAATAGAAAAAAATGCTTCTTTACAAAAGTAGTAATCTCTCTCTGGAGTAAAACTCGAGGAAGATAAAGTCAAGTGTAGACGTTTAAGATCCGTGAGCGTGCAGGAATGAAAAGGTGCGCTGGAGATGCTCAGGAGCCACCGTCCTGCTTCTGCTTCTCTTACTTTCTGTCGTCCACTCTCTTCACTCTGTACCTTTCTGTTTCTGAGAGCTCTCTCTCTCTCTCTCTCTTTCTCTCTCCCTCTGTCTGTCTCTCTCTCTTTATTTCTCTCTCTCTCTCTCTCTCTCTCTCTCTTTCCCTCTGGCTGCCTATACAAGTCACCCTCAGTGTGTGTGTGGATGCGTGCGTAAAGAGTGTGTGTGCGTCAAGCCAGAGGCACCAATGAGTGTTTATATAGTGCGGAGGCAACTGGAAGGCGAATAGGCGGCCAAGGGCTCCCGTCACCCCCCTCCAACCCCACCCCACCTCACTCCAGCGTCGGCTGGAGAGGGAGAGAGACTCCCCTCCCTTTCCCTCTCCCCTTCCTCCCTCCATCCCTCCCCTCTGCTCCACCTCTTTCAGCTCCTGGAGGGACCCCCCTCTCCCCTCCTCCTCCTCCCTTTCTCCCTCCTCGCTCCTCTCAGAAGGAGGGGTGGTGTAAAGTGAGCGGCAAGCGGCGCAAGAGGAGAGGAGGCTTGGAGCGTGCTGGAACTGGCAGAGCGCCAGCGAGAGAGGGAGAGGGAGAGAAACAGGGCTTGCAGTTACTTTTATGACTTCTGTCTCCGTGCAGGACGTGCGCACTCTTGAACTAATCACCTGCAGACTGAAACAGCGCTGCGCACACATCAGGATTAATGTCACCTCATTTTCTACCGGATAGTAGACGCATTAGACTCGATTAGAATCAATAACAAATTTCATTATAGTTAGTGTATTTTTTAATTTTTTTGTACGTTACCGCTGTACAGTGATCGCTGCACTCTTCCCAGGGATCTCAGACGCGCCTTTACGCACGGAGTTCAGCGCGTATTTGTAGTTTACACTCGGCGTCTCCAGTTAAATATCTTCGTGTTTTCTCCCATGCTTTCTCCCGGTGCATCATGGGACACGAACTACAGACCGAAACTGGCATCATTTGGTTACAAAGTGATTTTGTGGCAAATCAGTCTCAGTGGAAACGTTGATCTCACTTTGTAAAATTCATTCATAATACATCGATAGCGTTCATTTAAACTACAGATTATCACCTTATTCTCTTCATATTTTATCTCTCTCTCTCCCAATATTCCCCCTCTCTGCTCACCTTTACATTACAGCCTTTATATATTTGTATTTTTATCATATAAGCTCTAACAGCAAGTTTATTCGAGCAATTTCTCTTTGGCACTTTACGTTCCCTGCTGATGTTCCCTCATCAGTGGGTTCACATCATCCCACTCATCTCTGTCTACTGTCTCTCGAATCAAAAATGACTTAAACTCCGATGACCTGCGAGCTGAACTCGAGCGGTCCCGTTACCGAAAGGTCACAGGTTGGACTCCAGCTCCCGGCCACGTGTCCCTGTCCTCGCCTCGGCTTCTCCTTCCAGACGCAGGCGCTGTCCTCGGCACGCTGCTGCGCCACCTCTAATCCAAAGAAAATGACTGGCTTCTATTAGGTCTGTGATCAGGGATATTACCGGCCGTTATGTAACAGAGAGGCAGAATGGAGACCCTGACCCCAGCTGCAACACACACACACACACACACACACACACACACACACACCACCGCAAAAGGTCAGACAATAGCGAGTTTTTCCCTCCTTTGCTTTGTTTTAATCTACACTTTTGCGCCTCTTTTGTGTCACGTTCCCGTCTCCTCGGCCCCCCCATCTCCCTTTGTGCTTCTTCTTCATCCCATTCCCTCCTTTCTCTCTCTCTTTCCTTTATTCCCTCTTTCAGCAAAGAATAAGTTACAAGTCCCAGAGGGATTTTTTTTTTACCCCTTTGGGACATTTCGGTGAAGAACTCCAGGTCTTTCTCTCTCTCTCTTTTTCTCTCCTTCTCTTCTTTGCAGCTTCTCACACTCGTTTTCTGACAGCGGCTCAATGCTGCCGCCTAGCGGAGCAGAAACACATGGCAGCCGGCCAGAAAGAGAGGAAGAAAGAGAGAACTTGATAAGACAAAAGAGAAAAATCTAAACAATGCTGTCTTTTCTTTCCTGAGTTAATGGCGTGCACTTTTTTGGTCTTTCTCTCAACTTTCTTTGGGGTACTTTGCTTTAACCCCCTTTCATGTAATACGTTAATATCAATAATGTAAGTGTGGTTTTAGTACATTCACACAGAGTAAACAAAAACATAATTTCCAGATCTGAAAAAGCATTAAAGGCTCTAAAATTAAACCCAAGTGTGAAAAAGAAAAAAACAACCCAAAAAAAACCCCCCATAGAATTAACAAACATGCAAAAAAAATAAATAAACCCACAAAAAAACGTCATAAAATATAAAACTGCTTTTATGCACTATGTCCATCCAGTGCTCGTCAATAATAAGCAGTGAGCGTAGTCTCGGTACAAAAACAGAAAATAAATTCAAACTTAGGAACAGAACAAAAATGCAGAAACTTCAACAACACACTGAATCAAGTATGCGCATACTTTATGTGTATACATGGAGCATGTGCAACCTCAGCAAACATGCCCCTGCCCCATGGATTACTGTAAAGAAAAGACTGTATGTAATGTATGTAAATCCTCCAGAAAAACAGCCTTAAGGTACAATCCTCCACATTCATACGCGGATGAGCCTGTTTTTCAAAAACAAGAGGCACAGCTTATGCAAAAGGTTACTCAAAGGTTGAAAAGGAAGGTATAGGGAGGTATAAAGTTCACAAGGTCATATTAGAGCTCAAGTTTGTTGTTGCGCTCTATTCATTCGCAGTTGTTTGCCACCTACCATCCCCGCGGCTTCACTTGGGTTTCACAATAAAAGCCTAACCTTCAAACTTCTGACAACATAGTTCAGCCCGGCTGAATCACAGCGACACAAAATGACATTTTGGTGAGGGGGTGGGAGCGTCAGCACCATGGATAGCGTCATGGCACTGCAGATAGACAGAATCAATATATTTACGTCTGTACATTTACTCAAGTTCTGTACTTGAGTACGATTCAAAGGTACTTTGTTTGACTATTTCCATTTTCTGCTTCTCTATACTAGCGGAGGCAGTTTATAAAGTACCGGTAATATAAATTAGTCTCATGTAATGTCACTACAGACGCCCAGTTCGTAATCCTGCAGTGGGCCAATCACCATTGTGTCATAGATAGTGACCTCACAGGTGTTTTTAAAAATGAAAACCTTCAAGTTTATCACTCTGCGTGTATTTCGACACTTACACCTTTTGTACTTTTAGTTGAGTGCGATATTGAATGCAGGACTTTTAGTGTTATTTTATTGGACGAGCCCTGTTTTTATGGTCCGTTTATGTTTGTGGTTGCAGAGCATCACTGCACTGAACAGCACCGTGTCCCAAACAACAGACACGAATGCACGAGAGGGTTAATACAGATGTTCTGCTTGTCTTGTTGAACAGTGTTTCCCGGCACAACACTTACCTACACTTACAGCTAAGGTCGGGGCATTATATCGCTAATACCCGAGCAGGAATTCTTTGCAGTGATTACGGGTACGACGGGGACGTGATGGACACGGTCGGCAGCCTTCAAGAAGCCGTAATCACAGAGGAGAACGTCCCTGAAACATTTGACCGTTGTAGCTGCTCAAACTCGTTTTAACTTCTGCTTCAGAGATTTAGTCCAGCGCTTCCCAAACTTTGGGGTTGGGCCAAAGATACATCTGCGGGGACGTGAGATGATTAATGCATTAGGGAACGAGAAGAAAGCGAGCGCTGCTGCCCAAATTTGCATTCATTTTTCTTTCTTTCTTTCTTTTTTTTTTTTTACGATCTTTTTTGTTTGTTATCTCCGCCAGGTGTAAGCCTGGAGGGGACTCTGTGTGTGTGTGTGTGTGTGTGTGTGTGTGTGTGTGTGTGTGTGTGTGTGTGTGTGTGTGTGTGTCTCTCATAAACCTTTAGAGAAGTCAAAGTGAAGGTCAAGTTCCCATCGCAAGACGCTCTGTAGTTTTTTTTTTTTATAATTTGACCTCTTTGGACCTCGAACACCGCGGGGACCCGGCAGAGGTCTGAGTAAATGTGTATATTATCAAATGTGTGTCAATACATTACATATCTTCACATGAACAAGCTCTCTCAACCTGCAGTAAATAAAGTCAAATTATGATCCTTTAAAAGTTCATTTAAATCCAAAGAGCTGTGGTTTGGTTGAGTCATGTGTCCAGAAGTGAATCTCAGAGTTTGCAGAGGGAAAAACAAGCTGGAGTCGGAGAGTCGACGCTGCAGATAAAAGCAGCTCTGATTCAAACTTCTGATTTGAACAGATTGCGGCGAGGCAACGACCGTTTTTTTCAGAGTTCAGTAGAGGTTCATAAACACACAACCAAACCGCTGCCCTCTTAAAAAATCCTCCGCTGGAGCTCTAGGTGACCTCACCCGTCCCATTACAAGGTCACAACCTCTTGTATAATGTGTCAGACTCCCAGCGTTCCCATTCCAGATCAGGGACTGGAAGATTTGGCAGTGCTTAGCCCATTAACACCATTATGTGTGTAAGTTAGATAATTACCGCTTTCGTGTGGCTGCAGTGCGAGAGTGTGTGTGTGTGTGTGTGCGTGCGTTTCTTTGTATAAGCAAAGAGGCCTTATCTTTACGTTCCACAGCTATGTCCATTTAAGCTTTTAACACTTTACCTAAACACACACACACACACTCACTTACCTCAGTTAGCCCGTGTGGAGACAGTGTGGGTGTGTGACAGTCAGCCGGGGAAAGAAAAGTGTGTGTGTGTGTGTGTGATGGTTGTGAGTTTTGCTAGCGAACGTATTTTCAATTTCCTCTGACCCTGGAACGACCTTTCACAGCCGAGGTGTTTAGCTTAGGCTTTAGAGGGCTTAGTGGGACACAGGAAGCACACACACACACACACACACACACACACACACACACACACACACACACACACACACACACACACACACACACACACCTGACAGGCGAGGAGAAAGAGAATTTGAGCGAGAATCAGTTTGGATTTATTCTGTCATAAAATGTTAGGAGTTAGTTGCAAAAGTATACACAAAGCAAACAAAAGTTTTATGTTTTTGCAAAGTCACGCAAGTCAAAGTGTCTGCATGCACTACAGACGTGCGCGTGGGAGAAAAAAGGGGCGTACAGGTCAACGAAAATCTGTCAAACATCGTAATTTATGGTAAATTCAATGAACTGCTTGAGTTGATGCAGGTATATTGAAAATCCTCACAACATTTCTAGAAAACATAAAACAACTTCATCACCCAGATCTGGAGAAATATGACTTTGTATGTTTTCGCCCACTACCGCGGCGGCTACAACCCAAACAGGCTGCGGTGCGGTGAAGTCGAGCGCGGCGTCATTAAATATTGCAATAAGTGCAATTTTGAAAGTTTCCAAAATTGCACTTGTGTAAAACCCACGTGGACGGGCAGGAGTGTCGGCGGCTTTTCCTGCACCTGAACGCTTCTATTCACAAGGAAGGGTTTCAAACGAAGTGGAAATGACTCATGCGAGATTAAATCTATTTGCACAACAGATCAATCAAAACGCAAACACACAATATGTACCTAACGACACGAGTCTGAAAACAATACCAGGCATGAAACGCAGTCAAGATGTGATGCATAAAAATAAAGTTGAGGGGAGGAGAGAGTCGAGAGTTTACTAAGGTTTAACAGTCAATAATGACCTCATTATCTCACACACACACACACACACACACACACACACACGTTCGTGGCAGCCTGGTGACCCCACAGCCCGAGTTATATTGTATGACGTCATACTCACAGGAAGCGCAGACTTACTGTAAGATCCGCAGATTTACAGGAAGCACAGTCAGAAACTCATTTACAGTGAACACAAGACATTTGCACCATCAGCCTTCTGTTCACGGGGGGGGGGGGGGGGGGGGGGGGGGGGGGGAGTTATGGGAAGTCGCAGTGCGATCGGTCGGGGCCGGAGGGTTGTTATTATCTGTAGATGGAGCACAAGCGATTTACCAATCAGGACACATTTAGGCAAGTTTGGCTTGCGGAGGTGGAGCGTGGCTGTTAAAGCGTCTCCACCCTGACAGACGAAGGTGGAGGAAGAGTTTAGACCCTTCACCGAACTCAGAGGTCGTGAGTAATATGAGCTGTTTATGTAGATAATATTAATCGGCAAAATCGCGCTGTAAAATAAAGTAAATGTAGTGGAGTAAAAAGTTTTGTTGCATAAAATGATGAATTGTACAATAGAAGTGTACTGAGTTGAGATCTCTCTGTTACACCTCCGCTCACCGAGGAAGAGTAGAAAGCCCTCAAAAAAGCTAGTAAGTGGACCTTGAGTTAAGATTTTCCCGTCCGCTTTCTTGCAAAATCGACTTTTGAGCCCCGAGTGTTTACACTGTACCTTTAGTGTCACATACGACTAAGATAATCAGGAATATTTCCATTTTTCTACCTTTTTTACGATGCTTCTAAAAGTACAAATCGTCCTCTCGTGGAGGCCCATTGTTTTTCTTGTTACGGTACATCTGGGAAAAATGTTCCTTTTTAAGTTCAAAATTACCAATTTATGTTCTTGTTCTTGGGTTTTAATATTGTACTCAATCGTGGAATCCCACAGTTTCAACGAAGTGTGAAACAAGCAGATAATGTGGTATTTCTTCACATTTAAAGCCACATATCGGGAATTTCAGTGGAAACTCAGGTTTTAAGAGGTTAAACAGGCAGATAAATAATATCTGAATCAATTTGGACTTGCTTTCCCAGAGTGACTTCCAGCCTGTGGAAAAAGATGATCATCGGAAAGGCTTTTATTATATTAATTTAAAATGGGTTAGTGAACCACAGGCTGCACCAATTAGCTTTTTACATTTTGTCATTGTTTGTGCTCTTAGGTAACCTCCATTAGAACAGCTGGGCAGCTGCAGACCCATGGGGATGAATACGCAATAAAACACGACCCGGCGGAGCTGAAGAAGACGACAACAAAACAACAGAAAAGCCACCATAAAGAGAAATATGAACTAAATGAACTGAGACGTTGGAGTCGCTCAGTAGTTACAGATGGGGCTAATGGTTCATTTTACTGGGGAGGTTCTACATGTGGCGCTCTTTGTTTTGCTGCTAATGAACTATATCCTCATGTGCTTCTCCCCCCCGTTAATAAACACTGCGAATGTGAGATTAATGAAGGCTGCAGATTCTCCTTTTCTTTTTTTTTTTGTTTTTTCGGTGCCTGTGGTGGATCCAGACCTAAAAGTTCAGAAGGTCAATACTACGACGTAACATATTTAGAATATGTTAATTCATTCATAATTCAAGTGTGAAAAAAAAAGAAGATAAAACCTAAAAAAAACTGGCTTATTTTTGGGGAAACATTTGTGAGGGAGAGAAACTGTGTGCTGGGTTTGATGCCCGCAGGATACGGGGTCAGTGACTAAGTGTGGTTAAAACAGTGCAGGGTTTCATGCAGATTCCTTGAACTAATTAAGTACAAAGTGTCCGTCCCCCCCTCCTCGCCAAATTTTCCGGATCGGGACTTGTGGGAAGACTTCTGAGTAAAACTAGGATGTGGTTTCTTTTTACGCAGCTCCTCAAGGTTGGTGTGCGACAACTTAATTAGGGCCTCGCTGTGTGTTTCCATGTCTGCGGGGGGAAGACAGAGAAGATGGTTCAGTTTTCAGTGAGAGGGTAATGTCACTTCCCTCAAACATCACTGCTAATGAGCCCCCGAGCAGGGCCGAAGTGCTCCAGTCTGCTCCCAGTCTGCTCCCAGTCTGCTCCCAGTCTGAGTCTCAGGAGGCGTTTTTTTTTCTTTTACCACCTTGTTAGTTTGTTTGTTTTTTGCCTTTCCTGTCGCCATCTTCAGCCGGTCTCGTACCAACGAGCAGCGATGATACAAGCAAGACAACAGAGGACTTGGACTCACATTTCTAAAATAAAAGTACAAAAGCATTATATACTTTAAAGCGCTGAAAGTAAAGTGAGTCGTTATGCAGAAATGCTTGAGCAGCTCCCAGTGCAACAGAGTCGCGACTGACTTTAATTTAGCTGCAATGTGTGAATCTGACGTGTGTCAGCTCTTGGGAATCTTTTTCCGACACATTTTGCGGTTTGAGATGATGAGGACGGGGATGTTTTTTTGACAAAACCTTTAACATGGAATTAAGTCTTTGTTATTTACGAGGCTCCCCGGGCTCCATTTGTTGTGATTTCTGAGTCATTTGAAATGTAGTTCCTCGTCTCAGAAGAGTCTCCGGCTGTCTGGTCGTCATAAAGCTCCGCAGGGAAGCATTACGCTACTGGTTTAAATTAGGGAAATATCTCTTTGTGTCAGAGGGAGCGAGAGAGACAGACGGGACCTTGATCCACCGCCGTCAGCTGTCACGGCGACATGCGATGACGCGACAAAAGCGGAGGGATGAAAGTGGCTGCTTTGATGTGACAAACTATATGCAGAAGAAGAGGGACGCCGGGGGGACAAGGAGGGGACGAGCTCTGAAATTAGCGCCCGATCTTTCTTCAGCGAGTGTTGATTTAGCCTCGAATAAATCATTTTTGGCTTAAATGAGTGGAAAGTTTGGATCACGGTTTTGCATACGTAAATGGCGAGAGATTGCCAAATCACCAACCATTTGTTTTCTTGCAATAAGTGTTCGCTATAAAACTGTTTCTCTCTCTTCTGCTCGCAGACGGGCCTGTTAGCGGGCAGCGGCGAGCGGCTCGTAACGCGGCGGCTGCTGCTGCTGCTGCACACCGGCCGTCTGTAAAACGCTGCGTGTCCTCGGGGTTCAGATCTCCCGCTGACAGCCACACTGAGAGGTGCCAACAAGGCGATACACACATCCCAGAACTATTAGTCTGCTCTGCACAGGGGGCACACAGAGAGAGTGTGTGTGTGTGTGTGTGTGTAACCTATTTCCCACAAACATCATGAGCTACACACACTCACTGTTGTTAATCAGCGGTTTATATATAACACATGTAGCATCAGTTTCCCATGATGACACACCGCCGTCAGCTAGAAAACACAGTTCATCAGGTCAACGTGATGTGTGTGTGAGTTCATGACAATGCAATGTGTGTGTACGTGCATCCAAAGGTTCGTTAGTGCCTGGTATGAGTGTGTGTGTTCAATTATGTTTCATGAGTGTTTGAATCTGATTTCAACAGTCATTCTGGAGGAAAACAAGACATCTGGGCTCAGTGACGTGTGTGTGTGTGTGTGTGTGTGTGTGTGTGTGTGTGTGTGTGTGTG
>CALSCE010000158.1:347483-361144 GCA_943593645.1 Bovichtus variegatus
CACACACACACACACACACACACACACACACACACACACAGTCCATTTTCGTTTTTTCCCTGTGATGGTTCAATACAGCGACCCAGCGCGCGCCCTCCGCCACCCTCGCTGCACGCACACGCATGTGTGTGTTCAGTAACTAGATACAGGTAATCAATCTTCTTCCACTTCACAGGCCCAGCAATCTGTTTCCCATTAGTGTGTGTGTGTGTGTGTGTGTGTGTGTTTAAAACTACCGAATACACAGCAGAAGCTCTGAACTTGTCCTTTTGCTGAAAGTGAAAGAGGGAGGGAAGTAAATGGAAAGATGAGGAGATGGAAAGAGTGGAAGAGAGACGGAGACAGAGACGGAGACGGACATCTTGAGAGAGAGGAGGAAATGTGAGGCGACAGAGTGAGAGAGAAAGAGGGAAATGACGAATGACAGGAGAGTTCTGAAGGAACGACAAAGACACTCGGAGAAGATTCAGGACTCCTCTCCTCTTTCCTTTTATTTATTTTTTTATTATCCGTCTTCTGCATCTTGTCCTATTCTTCTCCTCCTCAAGGTTTTCCTCCCTCTCCTTCTCCTTTCTACCCCCTCTTTTTTTTTTTGAGATTAAACGTTTTGAGGTTTGAATAAAGTTTCTACGTTACAAATTGTGTAAAGAGTTGAGAAAACGCGGCGGAATAATATTTGCCGTTTATGAGCCCACTTATTCTCATTATTCGTTAGTATACAAAACGTATAAAAACACTGTAAAATGTCCTTTAATATCCTGGAGCACAAGGTGACGTCATTAAACGTCTTGGTTTGGCCGACAAACGGTAAAAAAAACTCCAAAATATTCTGTTTAAAACACCGTAAGGCCAAGAAAAGCAGCATGTTCAGAACAAACGTTTGTCATTTCCACTCATACTCCTCCCTCATCTTCGTTTCACTGCTTTCCTCCTCATCCTCCTTTCCCCTCTTCGATCCTCTTCTTCACCTCCCTCTACTCCTGCTTTCATTTCCCAGTCTTCACCAGGATGTTCTTACTTCCCTCTTTCCCTTTACTTCCAGTATCTTCCTCCATTATCCTCCTTTTCAGTCTTTCTACTCCTCATCTTCCTCCTTTCGCTCCATCCTTTTATACCCTTTGCACATTTCCCTGTTGTACTCTTCTTCCCCATCTCAAACCTCCTTTCTCCACCCATCTTCCTCCCTTATACCTCTTCCTCCCCCCTCCTCCCCCTCATCTTCTATGGGCATGTGGCAGCAGACAATAGCTCCATTGTAAGCCCTCCGCTCTCCTCCTCCTTCCCCAGATCTATTTATTTTCACATCCTTGGTCGAGCGAGCGGTAACGACGGCTGGGTACAGAGAGTTAGAGCTAATTTGGAACAGAGCACACCAGAGAGACACACTGTCTGAGAGAGAGAAAGAGATGGAGAGACAGAAAAACAGGGTGGAGGAGGGACAAAAGGAAAGAAGAACTTCTAATTTGTTCGTCCACATCACTCTCAAACACACACACACACACACACACACACACACACACACACACTTACGAGGCTTCTGATTGAGTGTGAGCGCTCCGAGCCCAACATTTGATACTACAACATAATCCCAGTATCAGTACCATGACTGCTGGACCACTGGGGTTTCCATAATCTCCCTTGTAATTAGTGGTTAGAGGAGTTTGCTTCTTCAGTGACTGCGAGTGGATTTTCTACGCCTGGGATTCTCAAACTGCGGTCCCAGGACCCCCCACCTGAGGAGTCACTGTAGGGTTCAGAGTGCGTGGGTGTGGAGGGACACGTGGCTGCGTGTGAGGCTCATCTGAAGACTAACTCCTCTGCGTTGAACGATTTTTGTCATTATCAATTTGAGCGCCTCCTTGCTTGGAGGAATGCATGTTGTAACCTACAGATGGGTGACAAATTAAATGAACAATAAGAGCATCGAAACCTCCAGAACCAGAGAAATCCAAAAAGATATTCCCTCATTTAGTATTTTTGATGATGGCGGCGGAGAGTCCTGTTCAACATTGTCGATTAAAAAGGTTCAAAGGCACATGATTCACATCACTTTCTAACTCAAACCCTTCAGCGACTCCTCGCTCCCCATAGGGAAGCATCTGCATTTTTTTTATATTTCTCTAACGGAAATGAATGGGCGAGTTTGTTGCAAGAGGACCTTGAAATCAATGGTGACCAGAAACAGCCATGTTTCTGGATTTAGAGTGAGAAATGATCCTCTAGTGACACCTAGAGGACAAATTAAATACTGAAAGTCTGCAGGGAGTCATTAGACCATTACAATCTTCAAGAATTCAGTGTGGCCTGAAATGCAATAGCATGTCCATTATTGTTGTTTTTAAAAAAGGGGTTTAAGTGTGTTTTGATGGAGCTACTATGCAAGATGCCGGTCTGACCACCTGGAGCACTTTGAGGTTCAGCGTCTTGCCTGGGGACACTTGGACATGTGGACATGTGGACAGGAGGAGCTGGGGATCAAAGCGACCCTGTGATTAGAGGATGACGCTCTATACCTCCTGAGCCACAGCGGCCCCGAATTTGGTACTGCAGGAGAGAGGCAGGCAAGACGTGCGGGCAGAAAGAGAGGTGCAACGCAGGGTCCCGGGACAACCAGCGTCTTAGACCACCAGGCTAATGTGACGATTCAGGGTTTGCCAATTGTGAAGGTCTACAATTATTAACAGAGGAAGTTGTGATTATAATGAACGGCACAATGGACTGCGCAGCCACTTTTCTCAGAGTCTCCATCCGCTCATCTGTCTGTCGTCGAGCCCTCCTTCCCCGCCCCCCCCCCCCCCACCCTTTCATCCTGAGAAACCCACGGAACAGCATTCCCCGAATAATGGAGGCACACAAATAAACAAGAGGCCTCACTTTGAGCGCTGGATACCACAAGACGACACAAAACACACAAACAGACACTCGTATATAACTTCCTTGGCCTTGGAAAACAGAAAAAACAATTAGGTAAGTGCTGAAAAGCAGGGACTCCGTGTGCGAGTGTGTGCATGTTCATTGACAAGCCACGGAGTCTCCTGCAGCGCCTACAGAACATGCTTGTTTACTGGCAGTGGAACCACAGAGCACACACACACACACACAGAGGCTGCTTTTGATTAAGAGACACAGAGAGAAAGACATGATGGAGAACAAAAAACAATTGCGGTATGAGGGCAGATAGACAAGCCAGTAACACTGTACGGTCCTTATCTCCACAGACAGACAGACAGACAGACAGACAGACAGACAGACAGAGCTGTGACAGCGTGGAGCATCATCACTACTGGATGAGCAACGATGACTTCCTCACTGGGACATTTCTCAACTCGAAGCATAATTAGCTTTTCGTTTGGGTGCGTTGGGTTGCGTTGGGTGTCATATCGGCACATTTTCGGATATTCCATAACATAGCGACCCGACAATCAAACCGTCTCAGCTGAAAGGTTGGCTGTTTTCAGAAGAGCGCCTGGCAATTTCCACCGGGAAAGAAACGTTTCGGTGGACACGCGGCCGGATGAAAGCAACACCAGCGATTGTCCGACCCGTAAGAATTTGGTCGGACAGTCTCACATGGACCGACCAGATGGCGTCAGCCCCCTCTCGGTTACGCATGTTATGCGTGTTCGTGTACCTGTTTGATGGCGGTCTCTCCGATCTTGTCAGAGTGTTTCCGGATGCTCTCCAGGAAGTCTCTCAGCTGCGTCATCGCCGTGTCCCGGATCTGTGTCCTCAGTTTGGGGATGTTTTCCGCCATAATGGAGCAGAACCGGTACTGACCCGCCCTGGGGAGACACGTGAGCTCAAGCTGCTCCAACGTCCGCAGCGCAGGGTAGTACCTAACACACACACACACACACACACACATACATTTATTCAAAATCGTACAGTCGGTTGATTTCTTATGAACTTAATTTAAACTTCAACTCAAGATTAAACTTCTTCAATGCCACATGTTGAGTTTTTTTTATTTTTTATTTGTTTTATGACTGTGCAGATGCTGATTAAACCTGCGAGTTTCTGGTTATGGGAGCAGACACTCGCAAAACTAACAGACACAGCTATAAAACAATGCCCTGGCTGTCAGATGCATGACTAAAGGCAATCAAAAACACACACACAAAAAAGGTGCACATCTGCAAGCACAAACATACACACTCTGAAATAAATACACTGAGATACACCTCAGGGATCTTTGGCAATACGCTACATCCAAACACTTCACTCCACTGCATCTCCCACACACACACTTTCTCTCTCGAGGGGCAGTCGTCGTTGGCTGACCTCTCCCTGCTCCCTGCGAGCACGGCAGCCGCAGGACACAGAGAAGCAGAAAAACACAAACAAAACGACAAATTTATGACCAGCCAGACTCCAGTCTGCAGGTCAGGCCAAGGGCAGGGAGGGAAGACGATGGAGGGGAAGAGATTTGAGTACCTGTACCAAGCGCTCTGGCTCCACCTAGTGGCCGCACTTACTAATAAAATGTATATTCAAATGCATATTAAAGGAGATACAGAATGGAAGTATTATAGTATATATACACACATTGGACATCTGTGGATAAAAACCTTATGCGACTGACTCTTTTGGTTCCTCTCACATACAACTACACTTCCCGTCGCTAAAAGGAGAATAGTTTTTGGGCCTCATGCACCAACAGTCCCTCTGCATCTGCAGAACATATCATCTACACAACCAAAGATGTGTGAAGTCAGGAAAAACTGAATCATTAACGCACCTCTTGGCGCTCATCTGCTCCTGAAGTCTACTGTACATCTCCAGGACTGGGGAAAGCAGAGAAAGATGAAGAGAATGACAATACAATTATTATTATTATTACGACAATAATTGCTGCAGAGCTGCAGTGGATATAGATCCACCTTAAACAGAGTGGAAGGACTTGAATATGAGCCCAAAAAAGTATTCAACGCTGCATCTCACATCTAGTTTGTGTTACCTGGTAAGCAGTGCGACAGCTTGTCTATGGTGGTAGCGATGTTTCTCTGCTGCACTCGACACTGTTGCAGCTCCGCCATAGAGCCCATGAGCTGAGAGGAGGAGAGGACAACGCAGCGGTGAGGAAGTCTCCAGAAACACGTGCCCGTTGGACAGAATTGATATTAAACTGTCAGCTTACCTCTTTGCCATCTTCCTGAAGATGCCTGTTGGTCTCAGTCACCTGACTCTGAGAGAGGAAAAGGATCAAGAATTAAAGTCTGTTTTACCTTCAGTTTGTCCTTAAACATCAGGTTAAAAAACCTCCATATTTCTCTGAATCTTGGAGCATTCCTCCATCTTTATCCATCTGTTTCTTCCATCTCCGCGCAGCTTCGTTACCTTCAGTTTCTGCGCCTCCCCCCGCACTTTGAGCAGCTCCGTGATGGAGTCGACGAACCCCTGGAAGTGATGGTTACACATCTTCTCGATCTCTCGGTCGTGGTTCCTGATCCGCACGTCCAGCTTCTCCATGAAGAGGCCATGTTCCCGACCGTCGTACACCGACCTGGACAAAAAGAAAGAGAGGCGGCGAGATAGTCACACTCTTTTAAAATCTTTTTTAGTGCTAAAAATTTAAATTCTTCCACTTCTTGTACACATATTGAAGGCGTGGAGCTAGCAGCTTTTCCCCCTCCTGAATCTTTTGATCTCAAGCAACACTAAAGTACAGCTCAACCTACAAATATTTGCTTTTCTGTGCATAAAATGATTAAAAAAAAAACAGTGATGCTTCATTGAATTTTGAGAAATGATTACTCTACTTCTACATGGCCTGCAGACAGAAGTAAAACATTCATTAAATGCTCTCTAGGCGACAGAGAAAAGGAGGAACAAGGAAGTAAAAAGGAGACAGAGGTGTGGTGGGGCATCCAGCTGTGGAATGGGTGCATCTACAGAGTGCGTCCATCAGGGGGCGCTATTATACTGCGGCTCCACATTTTCATACACTCACAGCTGCTGCCATTGAGCTAATGCACAAGGGGATTTTCCGTCAACAGTAAGGGACCTGCTGAGTACTTCTACATCTGATAATACACAGTGTGTCCTCTGTGTCATCGTATAAAGATGATGCAGTTAGAGTCCAAGACATCAACAGACTTTACAGTAAAAACTGTAAAAGCGGTGTTATAAATGGGGTATTTTACAAATATTTAATTTAACTTTGTGGAGCTGGAAGAATTGATTAGTTAAATGGACAGAAAATTAATCGGCATCTATTTTGATAATCGTTTAAAGGAATTTTTCGAGAAAGATTAATAAAAAAAGGCTCATCTTTGTTTGACATCAGTGTAAACAATATCTTTAGGTTTTGGACTGTTGGTCAAACAAACAATTAACAAAAAGGTGTCGCCGTGCACCGTGTGAAATTATAACGGCCATTTTAGACTCATTTCTGACTTTTTTCAGTCCAGTTAAGTCCGTTTTGTGACATTGTTTTTGTGTCTTTTTGTGAGCATTTTCAGATATTTGCATATCCTTCTAAAAAATTTGAACCAGCAATGTCCAGTTTTGAACAAGTTTTATTCAGGCTTTACTTTAGGCCTCCAGCAGCCAATAGGAAACCAGAACACTGAGTGAGAATCAGCCCAACAAAGTGCCGCTGTCCCCCGACTGAAAGCAGTTAAAGTGCAAACAAGAACTGACAGCAAGCTGTGGATTTAAAATCAATCTCTAATATTGTTATCGCAATATTCAACATATTGAATATTTTCCTCATGTCGTGCAGCTCCGGTTTGAAATGATTTATTAAACTTCTGGTCTCATACGTGTACAGATGTAGAAAAATAATAATATTCTTGTGTACGAGCCTTCTCCGTAATACAAATCACAGTTCTTCCTGTGCTCTTTCCCTTCCAAAAACAGCGCACAGCCACACACACACACAGCCACCCACACACACACACACAGCCACACACACACAGCCACACACACACAGCCACACACACACAGCCACCCACACACACACACACACACGTGTATGTCTTGAATCCCCCACCCTTCCTCCTGTTGACCAGGAAATGTCCAACTTGTACAATAGAGAGCAGGTCTGACGCCACAAAGGGCTTTCTTTAGACAAACATCCATACATACACACACACGCACACACACACACTATCAGTGTGTGCCGACATCAAACAAGGAAATTCATAGACAGACATGGAAATAGCATAAATCTAAAAATAACACGTGAACTACAGGAGTGCGTCCAGTCTGTACAACCACTGCCCTCGACAAACATTGTAAAGCCATCTGCTGATAAAAACAGAGGACTGATATCATCGGTAAATGAATGAGGATGTAGTATGAACACATGAAGAGAGGAGATGCAGATGCAGATTAGTGACGGAGGTCGGTAAACGTTAAAGGTGACTTCATTCCCCTGTGAAGTCTCCTAACAATAGCTGCTTTCCTGCCCGTGTAGTGAGTTCCAGTTGAGATTCAGACATTAGAAAACAGCAGAATCTGCTATAAAAGAACAAGAGGTGATGTTTCCATACGGTCACTATTAGAAGAGGTATCAAAGCTGCAATGACAGAAGTACGTTTTCAAAGACATCAATGAGGCAGAACAGAAAACACTCTTCTTCCTCGCCTTCATAACTTTTCTTTTTAACTCATCCCTGGTCGTATCTGAATGAAGCCGTAAGGAAAATTGATGGAAAAGTCGCTCATGTCTGAGAAACAAAACACCATCGCTTTAAAAGATCGATGAAGGCAGCAGTGTCACATCTTCCACGTCTGAAAGAGGCTCAAAAATCCCTAAAATACTGAATACTTTCACCTCTTCAGGCCTCTGCAGATCTGGCATATTTACAAGTAATGTGCATTGTTCATGATTAAAATAAGTTAGATGACGACCACTTAAAGGAAAGTCCAGTCGTGGTTGTTTAACAGCTTTCAGGTCAACACTTCTTCTGCCATTTCTTTCCGTTGTCTACAGCAAAAACCATACGAGTGCCATATTTAGATATCCCCTTATCTTTGCATCTTTTATTGTTCTTCTCCTTTAATGTCTCGGAGTTTGATGATGGATAAATAATCAACAAAACACAAAGCACATTCCCCTGCAAAGCTACAAAATTGCGTAAAAAAGGAGAAGCAAGGAGCACTGACACGAAAAAGTTCAAGAAAGCTGCTCTGAGTTATGACATCATTGTAAACAGCTGCCTGTGTGTGTGTGTGTGTGTGTGTGTGTGTGTGTGTGTGTGTGTGTGTGTGAGAGATCGACAGCTGGCTAAATAGGATCTTAACCCACTTAAGACGAGCACACGAATCCCTGACTGTGCATGAATGAATGTGTGTGTGTGTGCACGTGTGTGTTGGCGTGTCTTCCAAGTAAAGACTGATGACTCAGCAGGGTGTGTGTGTGGGCTGTAACAAGTTTATGGCAAGTTACTCCCTACAAAACAGACACACACACACACAATCCTGCAGAACTACAATGCTAAATGTCTGAAATGTGAGAATATTGCACCCAGAGCTCTGCAACGTGGCTGAAATCTAATCCTAATGCCCATAAAGTTATTTTTCATTTATCACAATGTGCAAACGTGTGAACAATTAGACATACGCAAATTAATGTTTGAGGCAACGACCTGTGTTCAACTATTAGTAGACCATTAGACATTTATGTGTAGATATTTCTAAAAAAAACTAAAACTTCAATAAAAACGCTAAAAAGTCAGGACACGTTAATACTCATTTATCGCCCGGTCCTAAATCCTAACATCACTGAGAAACAGTAAAATACTCTGCTTCTGTTTTACACGCTGCACAATATTACTGGGTAAGACGCAGAAAGAAATGTGAAGCATTTCTGAGGAGCACAAAGTTTGGATGATGGAAATCTGTCTGCGAACATCAGAACAAAACACAGCATTTAATGGCTTTTTGTTCCGATTTCCTTCCCAAACTGAATCCCCGGTTAGCACACTTTGCCCAGTTGATGGCAGTTTAATACGCTTTGTGCACCGATTTAAACTGTGGTTTAACTGTCCAGCATAACTCTGAGTGAGCATCTGCCAACCAAAGAGAAACCAGCATTTTCCAAAACCATGAAGTGAAAAAAAACCACAGAATGAGCAGACGCATAAAAAGGTGCCCTGTCATTAATGGTAAATGTGAAGGAAGTCACCAGCTGCACACTGCTAAACACAGGGTGGAGCACACACACACAAACGTTTTGCAATTATTTTAACTCTTTTCTTAATATTCTCTAAGCTGTATTTCTTGTAGTTGGAATGACAAATAAACTTGCACTTGAATAAATTTTAAAAAACTACAAAAAAAAGTGTTAAAAACAAAAAAAATAAACTTTTCTCTGAATGCATTTAGTAGAGTCATTTTTTTGGATACTGGTGATGTCACAACTCATGCTTATCTGCGGACATTTAAAAAAAACTATTAATCAAAAACCAATACAGTAACTGCTTCACCAGGAGGTCAAATAAGGGCTGCAACTAACAATTATTTTCATTATAGATTCATTTGCAGAATATTTTCAATCGTTTAATCCAAATGTCAATAATAACTAGTTTCTCATAATACAAGGAGACATTGTCAACTTCCTCGATGCTTGATTATCAAAATTGGCTAAAAGATTAATCTAAAAAATAAATAAATTAACACAAGAGTCCGAGTTTGCCATGTTTCCGTTTCTACGGAGGCTTTGAGGGATCTATACACGGCAAATTATCAGGTTTGAAACAATTAAAGTTTTAGTATAAAAGCAACATTTATAGACAATCGCTAGGTTGTTGTTTTTAGCTTTTTTGTGGCTAAATGTCTCTTCGTACAGGGACGGTGCTGAGAAGTGCTCCGTCACGGATTCATACGTTGCTGATAACCCCACAAGCATTCAAGCTCTTCTCCAAACTGCTCATCTGTTGTGCCTGTTCTTGTGATGATGCAACTTATATTTGATACCAATATGACCCGACAGAGATGCAGCAGAGTCATGCATGCGCACACAGTGAGAGCGATGCGTGTGTTTGTATACGTACAGTTCATACACTCATTTCTCTGCTTTGTTGTCCGTACTGATTAGAGCCAAATCTGACTTCGCTGACTGATTAGTGTACTTTTTTTCTGGCTGTGCGTAGTGGTAAAGTAATACAGAATAACAATATTGAACTTTTCCAGGTGAATGTTTGAAACCTGAGGGAGTTGGTTGGCTGATCAGTCCTGCGCCTGTCAGACCTACGCTGAGTTACTGCGTCAGGGAGGAATTCTGCAGCCAGCCTCAACCTGCACGCTGCTGCAGGAGAACACACACACTAACAGACACACACTAAGAGACACACACACTGACAGACACACACACTGACAGACACACACAGCCAACTCTCGCTGACAACCTGTTTAGTGTCTTGGTCATGGGAAAGTTACCATTGAGGATGAATATTAGAATCCTGCTTTAAAATATAGCTAAAATATACAGAAATATGCAATATAGTCGCAGTTCTAATCAATGCATCAGAAAGCATTTACTCTGAAAAGTAACATTGCAAGCGACAAAATCGGAGGACAGAATAATGTCATTAAGGATAAATCTCAAAGATATTTTCTCAATTAATTGTTTAGTCCAGAAAATAGTGAAAAATTACCATTTGTATTTCCCCAAACCTGATGGGTTTGTTTTTATTGCTTCTTTTTTTGTACAACCAAAAAGCCAAAACTCAAAAGATATTAACTGCACAGTCAAAGAAAACTAAGACAATGGGCAAACATTCACATTTAAGGAGTTTGAACCAGAGAAGTGTAGGGTTTTTGCCTTAAAAACAAAATACCAACATGATTAAATTGATTTAAACTTGTTTTAACAATAATTAATTCATCGATCGACTAATCGATTAATTGACTAATTATTTAAGCTCTAAAATAATCTATAATAATTCATTATTTCAGGCATTTATCAAGTAAAAATCTGTAACATGGGCTCGATTACAGCTGCATAAAATGCTCACGAAGATCTTCTTATTTTTAACAGAGATAAGCTGATGTTTTCATTTCGATGACTAACTTTTTAAATGGGAAAATGTCTTCCAATCAATCTATAGTGAAGAAGTACCTGCTGCATGAATGAATGTGTGTGTGTCCGCTACTGTTAAAGTCAAGAAAACTTATTTATTGTTGTTTCCTATCGTTGGCCTCACACTGACAAACAAAAGCAAAAGGAATCAAGGAAGCAATTCATAGTCCCACAAACATTGTTATCTATGTAGAGCATGTGCTTAACATAACAGGAATTACAAAAACATCTCAAGTCTAAGGATAAGAGCTAAAAACAGCATCAGAAAAAAACAGTTTAGAAGTCACTGCATCGTATCCAGATATGTATACACATAATCCTAAAATGTGTTTTGAAGATAACAGTTACATCTTTTATCGTCTGATGTATTCGCCTATTAAAACTCAGTCTTTTAAAAACACCACTCTGGGCTAAATACAGCTCGTGGTGTGGCCGACGGAGCCAAACATAGACTGTGCTATCGTATTAGAAGTGTGTGACTGTGCACTGGAAATACTGAGACTCAGTCTGACAGAAACAGGATGCTGGAAGAGGTGAAGCATCACACAGCGGTGTGTGTGTGAAGGCAGAGAAATATATTCTCGCTGTCTGCACGCCGGCCCCAAGCACAAAACAGCACACACACACACACTCAGGGGAGAATGTGGCAGCCAGAGGTGTCACACAAAGTTGTCATGTCAGGTGACAAATGGATGTTGAGCGGGCCATTACACACAAACACACACGCGCACACACACAGACACACACACACGCGCACACACGGCTTGCTAACCTCCCATCAGGCCTAAATCGTCAGTCAGTTATTGGCCTAAATAGGTCTTATTATTAAGAGAGAATGATCAACACAGGGGGACAAGGAGAAACACACTTGTAAAAAGGTACACACAGACACACACACACTTTTTACAAGCCTTCCCTCTGTTGCATTTCCCTGTTCATTCACTAACTACTTCCGCTTTGGACAATCAGTTCAAAGACATCTGGCCAATGGCACGGTTTATTCTAAGACGGCACGAAAAGACCCTTTTTAAAAAGAAAAGAAGAGGCTTGAATGACACATGTTTTTTTGGGGGGTTTTAAATCAAAGTGATAAATAAAAATGTCATTTTTAAATGACACATGCGGTAGACAAAACAAATTGCAAACCAGACTGTGTCCTCTGTATTTTTTGTGTGTGGGGGGGTTCTGGCGTATAAAGTCTGGAATGAATATATATTCTCTACTACATGAACTAAAAAGCTATAATACAATAATAAAACAGTGTCTTCATTCAAAAGCAGACTAAAAACATGTCTTTTTTTTCTTTTTGTCAGTTGCATAAATGTGCTCCATTTAAAAACCACACTTCACATGAAAGCTGGGCATGAACAACAGGCCTGGGACCCATTTCAGGTCCAAACACAGCTGGAGTATTTCTGCATCCTCTCCCCCACCAACTAATGGGATGTGAAACCACGTAGCCTGGCACAAACACCAGCACGGACAGAAAAGTCATTCACTCTGCAAGTGCATGTTGCACCAAGTTATTGAGCAACTCATGAGCGGTCAAGACACATGACAAATAGCAACCAGTGTCTTTCTGCGTGCTGCACAATGCGGGGTTATCGCTCCAAAGCTGCAGGTCTCATTCATTGTGCGCACACACACACACACAGGCAGGGCTTGTCCGAGCCGCTGCACTTGACACTCCTTGGTATATCTTGAATGTTGCTAACCACCTAGCAGGCTAACTGGCATTAACTAGCCAACACGACTCCTCCGAGTAAATGGACGAGCTTGGGTGACAAACACGATAGTTATTTGAGAAAACAGAGAGTCCTGAGCCAGCAGAAACGACCTCGACTGGCGGTGTGAGCTCCGACACCAGTGCGCAGAATGTCAAGTAGTTAGTTAGCGGAGTTAGCCGAGTTAGCTTACGTTAGCATAAGTTGCTCAACTGCTTCTGAATAAGTTGACAAACTCTGGCGACATACCTAATAAAAAGGACAGCGTCGGGTGTGAAACGTTACACGACCACGACACACTGCACAGGTTTACACGCCGGTGTCCATTGTGTTAATTAGCTAGCTTTTGTGTTTGCTAAAGTTAGCCGGCTAGCTGTCCGATAATGGACCCAGGCGAGTTAAAGTTTTGAGCAAGCTCTCGGGAGTCTCGGAGGAGTTGCTAACTTGATGCTAACCGCAGCTAGCCGCTCTCCCCCAGCTGGGTGACGCCGGGGTTCGGCTGCTTTCCGCCGGGGAGTGACTCACCGGAGGGTCGGCCCGATGCAGTTGGTGTCTGTGCTCTCGATCTCCCGCAGGATGCGTTCGTGTTCGGCGGCTGTTTCCACACTCGCCATCCTGCATGTTGCTCTGGACGGTTCCGAGGTGAGCTGAGCTGAGCCGAGCTGAGCCGAGCTGAGCGGACTGGCTGGGCTCCGTGCGTCATGCAGGAGGAACCAGAGGGTTGGTTCGATGTTTTCACAGAGCAGCCCGAGTGAGCGGGGTTTCCCTTGTTGGAGGAGGAACACCGACGTATCATGAAGGAGGAAACAAACACGAGCACATGTACAATGTTATATATTTATATGAAGTTGAATTGCAACAAATGTCCTTTATTATTATTATTATTATTATTATTATTATTATTATTAT
>CALSCE010000158.1:379023-390411 GCA_943593645.1 Bovichtus variegatus
ACACACACACACACACACTCTCTCAGACACACACACACACACACACACTCTCACACAAAACCGGTTAATCTTCCTGTCAACCCTTTATCATCTTTTAATCACAAACACTCTTTGACTTTAATCCCAGAGTTTTTTTTTGGGCTTGAACAAATGATTAATAGAGTTTTTTTAATTCAAGGTTTTTCTTGACTTTTGTGTTTTTACACATAAATGTCTATTTTTCCTATTCTATTTTTTCGTCTATTTTCAATTCATTTTTATAGTTATTGGATTTCACACAAACTTTTAGGTGCATTCCTCACTTTTTTCCGGAATTTTAGGGGTTTGACAAAAATGTTAACTATCATTTTTTAGCATTTTAATTCCTTTGTTTGATTATTGGGCTCAACTGTACCAAAAATAACATTTGCATTCACAGCTTTTTTGTACCCAACTGTACTGTTGCTACTGTGTTTGTATGTGTTTCTGACAAAAATATGATCCAGAATCTATAGATGCTGCACTTTTCCTTCCGTTTTGGGTTTTTTTTGGGGAATGTCAATGCAGCTATTAATGTAAAAGCTTCAAATGCAACAAAGGAGACTTGAAGTGTTACCTCACGGGCTCATCCTCTCCTCAGCTGGTGGTGGAGCGAGAGACGGCGGGCAGCGTTTCCCTGTTTTCTGAGCTGGTGTCTGCCATCGAGCGCTCCCAGGCAGAGCTGATGGAGGTGATGGAGATGAGCCAGAGGGCGGCGAAGCACCAGGCCGACGCCGTGATACGACAGATGGAGATGGAGGTTGAAGAACTGCGAAGGAGAGAAAGTGCCCTCGCCGAGCTCGCCCAATCAGACGACCACATGCACTGTGTCAAGGTTTGTGAGCATCTGGTGACGTTCGTTTGGATGATGAGGCTCCAGCAAAGCCTTTTTTAAAAGAAATGATTTCCACCCGCTTTCCAGACGTTCCCCCTACTCTCCAGCGCTCCACCTGCCAGAGACTGGTCCGGGGTGTCGGTGAAGTCTGACCTGGGAACAGCAAACGTGTACAGGTCGCTGGCAGCTGTGGTGGGGAAGTTCCAGGAAGAGCTGAAGATCATCGCAGAAAACGGTGAGAAAATCTAACAAACAAGGAGGACATGATCAGAGTGGGTTCAAAAAGAGCAGTTTTATGAGAAAAAAAAAACATTCTTTAAGTTACTTATTATTGCATTTGCAACCAAAATGCAGTCACAGCTATTAAATGCTTAGTTAATAAGTCAATGAAAGAAAAGATCATTTCCATGTTTATTCATTTCATTTGATGGAGAAGATTTTATCTCCCCGGCAAAACAAGTTGAGTACAACTACAATGAATCAATCTATAATAAAGTAGTGGAACACTGCTCTCCTGTGGTGCATTCTGGGAGGTTCACTGTAAAGTGGACTGGTGCTCAGCTCCGGATGTCTCCTTGCTCCTCTGCAGGTTTTCCTCCCTCGGCACTGGAGCCCAGTCCGGTCCGGCCACAGCCCAGTGAGTGTCCACTCCCACTCCACCTTAAATAGGCGAATCATAAAGGTTAAACATATGCACATAGTCATGTGAGCGTTCCACCTGAAACAGGTTAATGATATAAATCTATACAGTTCATTATACAGGAGGTTTTTTGTTTTTTATCAACATAACGTTTGTGTTTCCTGCAGGGATGAAGAGGGTGCAGGAGTATGCAGGTACGAAACAATCATACGGACACATATTAGATATAGGATAGTATAAAATGATTGACATTTCTCTTCCTCCACCCACACAGTGGATGTGACTCTGGACTTCAACACTGCTCATCCCAGACTGATCCTGTCAGAGGACATGAAGAGCGTGAGACGCCTGCTGATTCATTATTAACCAATTAATATATCGCAGAAAAATGAATAATTCAGAGTTGATTTCTTGTGCAAATCATTCAGCTTCCAATGCAATCACGAACACACATGACATTTCTTTACCTCCTTTTTCCTTCATGTTTGCATGAATCACATGGGGTATTTATGTTTCAAGAATCTAGATTTCGAACAGTTTTGTCCACTTTTTTTTTTACCTTCTGCGTCAGTAACTGTGTCGTGCCTCTGGAGCTCGGTATCGATGGACTGTGTGTGTTTCTGCAGGTGAGGTGTGGAGATCGACACCAGCTGCTCCCAGACAATCCAGAGAGGTTTGACAGAGTCGTGTGTGTGGTGGGGAGGGAGGCCATCTCCTCTGGGAGACACTACTGGGAGGTAAGCGGCTCCGCATTGTTTGACACAGAAAATCTCATTTAAATCTGCCTGGTCATTTTCCCAGAGAAATATGCTGCAAATTTCAAAATGTTCTTACTTTCTTTTGTAAATTCTGCTGTTTTGTGATTACAAACAGGTTATTTTCTGAGTTTAACATATCAAGATTATTTTCCTGCGATATAATCTTAAAAGAAACATTTTGTCTTTTTCAGTTTCAGTATTCTTTCTCCAAATGTTTATGTCGCCCTTTGATAAAAATGTTATAATTATTATTATATAGATTTTTTTCAACTGAGCACAATGTCAGACAGTTTTGTTGTGATTATGAAGTAACTGTTGGTGATCGCAGCTAAAACATGCAGTAGTTGATTTGTTGTGATCACAAAATAATCATTTTAAATAATAATTTAAAATAATAATTTGAAATAATATTTTGAAATAATAATTTGAAATAATATTTTGAAATAATAATTTGAAATAATAAATTTAAATAATATTTTGAAATAATAATTTTAAATAATAATTTTAAATAATATTTTGAAATGATCATTTTAAATAATAATTTTAAATAATAATTTTAAATAATAAATTTAAATAATATTTTGAAATAATATTTTGAAATAATAATTTGAAATAATAATTTGAAATATTTTGAAATAATAATTTAAAATAAGTATTTGAAATAATAATTTGAAATAATAATTTAAAATAATAATTTGAAATATTTTTAAATAACAATTTGAAATAATATTTTTAAATAATAATTTGAAATAATATTTTAAAATAATCATTTTAAATAATGTTTTTAAATAATAATTTTAAATAATCATTTTAAATAATCATTTTAAATAATAATTGTGCGAACTAATGACCAAATATTTAGACGCATGTCCTTCCATGCTTTTATTTGTTTCAGTGCTTGATTGTACATAAATGTCCTCCTTCCTGTGATCAGGTGGAGGTGGGCGGGAAGACGGACTGGGATCTGGGCGTGGCCCGACAATCAATCAACCGGAAGGGGAAGATCGAAGTTACCCCGAGCAACGGATACTGGTTCCTCAGCCTGAGAGACAAGTGAGGTTTAAACTTGCTCACTATATATATATATATATATATATTTGAGTTTGTATTGGTTGCTTCTTTCAGCTCATTGTTTTTGCTTTTCAGTTTATCTTTATCTCGACATGAAACCTTTTATAATATAATGCTTTTTCTCTTAATTCTGGCATAAAGTGGGTGAAACTAAATAGGTAGATTCCACCAGGAGACCGTACAATACAATATTTTACATGCATAATGTATATAATACAATATAAAGGAGATAACATAGCGTAAACTACACGTGTGGTGCAACATATGGCAGTAGCTCTGAATGAATGCAAAGTGGCCATAAAAAGTAAAGTTTTCTCAGCATCCTGCCATCACTTTTGTTGGTGTCAGCATTCTCAAATGATGGATTTATTGATTTATTTTGAAAGAAATCGTGGCATGAAATCCTCTAGAAGGTGGTGCCTGCCGCTCCATTGTGGAGTTAAGTACAGTGTATAATATAATATTAATAAAACAGAAAAAAAAGAGAGATTTCTAGGGATTTTAAATGTCCTTTCTGGTCTTGAACTACCCTCAGGAACAAGTACGCCTTCCGCACTGAACCTTCCACTGACGTGCATCTGAGCCTCCGACCCCAGCGCATCGGGATATTCGTGGACTTTGAGAAAGGACAGGTGCAGTTTGGGAAAACACATTCAACACATCTTCTTTTGTCTCCTGCCAAGTGTCTCTTTCTTTCCAAATAACACGGCGTGTCCTCTCGGCTCCGCAGGTGTCTTTCTACAACGTCGACGCTAAAATCCACATCTACACTTTCAATGACACTTTCAGCGAGTGCATCTTCCCGTTCTTCAGCCCCTGCACTAATAAATCTGGGAAGAACGACGGGCCGCTGACTATAACGCCGGTGACATGACAGAGCGGCAGAAACCGCACACGGGAAGCTACTTTGTGTTTCTCCTTTTTAAAAAATACTCCTGATCATACTTTTTTGTTTTAATATAAATATTCATCGTTGGCCTCTTAAACGCTCTGTTGGCTGTGAATAGTTTATTAATACAAATATTAAAGAATAATAAAGAACATTGTATGTCAAATGATTTGCTGATCGCTGATTAAAACAATCTCATTTTGGACACTTCGGCTGTTATTCCTGCAGGGGCTTTGGTCCTTATCCTTTTTTTCTTGCAGAAAAGCGGTTTAAAGACATCTCTGGGTAGGAAACCAAGGGCGGAAATGTTTGCATAACAATATTTTAAATTGTTAAGATTCATCAAAAAAAGAATCAGCAGGTTATCTGATCATGAAGAACAATAGTTAGTTGAGTTAAAGGAATAGTTCTAGCTAAGCCCGGCTCTGTCCTGATGTAACTCTAAAGGACATATTTCTTTTATCAAATGTTTAATCTGCACACGGACAGAAAGATAAAACTCTATGTGTCTTCAAATCTTTCTGAAATGTTTGGTTTAAATATGCATTGGTCAGGCTGTAAAAAGCTTCAGAATATAGATGGGCATGAACAAAGTTTGGTGTATGTAAGTGCTACTAGTAGGAGAAAAAACTCCTTTTAAAGATATGGATTGTGAAATTCATACATTTTGTACACACTACAGGTGAATAGGGTGAAAAATTTAACTAATAGATATCAGCCTGAAACTTTCCCAGTTCATTACTCACATTAACACAATTACTTTTTATATTACAAGTTCTCTGACATGTGATGTTTACATATGTAAATGAGGCTTTATGTGAAGTAACTTTTGGTGAATTTAGGAGAAATCTACAGACACAAACAGACAGAATTAGTCAAATAAACTCCTAAATTTGTATTTTGGATGTTTTCTTTTCACTAGTCTGTAAGAAGAGGATGTTTTTTTTTCCTGTGGTGTGCGTTTTGTGTTCCTGCTGAGTTGTGTTGGCATATTAAAAACAAAACACACGACCAAGGCGTTCAATCATCGCCCAAGTCAACTTCATTGAAAATAATTTAAACAACAAAATCACTTGATTTAAAAAAAAAACAAAAAAAAAACACAATTATTAAATCAAAATAGTGACACAAAAGCCTGAAAAAATGTATGAGCCACATGACATATAAAAACTGCAACAAAACAAACATCTGAGGAAGGAAAATAAACAAGTGTACGGTACATACAGCATGACGGGGACAGTCAGTTTCGCCAAGTAGTGATGTGTACGACTATAAAGTAGAGAAACAAAGTGATTTGTGGCAAGAAAAGCACCTTTAACGTGTGATTGATTACATCTCGCCACCAGATGAACTCCCCCCTTCATTGTGTTCACGTCACAACGGCGTCAAGTTTGTTGTGTAGCTATACAGAAACTAAAACCTTCATTTTGAACCAGACAATTTTTTTTAAATACACATTGGTCATTTTATAAATTACATTTTTTTTTTTTTAACATTTGTTATTGAGCTAAAACGTTTTTCTTAGGAAAAGCAAAACTTTTAATCTGCACCTTTCTAAAAGCTCTGTGGGTGGATTTTTTATTTATTTATTTTTTATATTCGTCTACATTAAGATGTTATCGATACCTTTGTGCGACAGGTAAATCTGTAAAAAATAAATTTTAAAAAATCCTTTCCTGAATAAGAAATGTTTCGGAGTCAGTCAGTATTTCACAGTTAGATTTCATCGTCTATGTTTTGTCCTCATTTTAAACGATGAGTTTCCAGTCTTGTAGTTTGGGTCGTGGGATCATCCCCATTGCATTTGGGTTCAACGCTTTGCGTCGGGGCTCAAACTTGGGCCAAGTGCCGAGTGATACAATAAACCAAGCTCGTTGAACTTTCGAATATTCACAGAATTACTTAAATTCCTTCTTTTCCTGAAAACTACTGAAGAGCATGCACTTTATAGCCCACAGAAATAATGTGAGACTTGATTATTACTCGAATTCTACAAGCACTAACTAACATTTAGATACGCACCTCAAATAACATTATGTTTTTATGGGCACTATTTTATTACATCTATCGTTCGCTCATAAACTGCACTAGTGGTCGGCTGTGGCCTCTGCGATCAGCATGTCGAAATGCCTTTGACTCTGTGTGGATGTGTGTGAATGTGTGTGAATGTGTGTGAATGTGTGTGAATGTGCTGTAAAAGCGCTTTGAGTGATCGCAAAAGATTAGAAAAGCCCTACATAAATGCAGTCCATTTACGAGCTGGAAAACATTCCCGTGTAGATGTAATTGATTCACATTCTGAATTAGAAGTTGCGGCGGTCGATGCGGTGCTGCTTCATCTGCGACTTTGCTTTTTCTTTTTGCAGGAGAATGTGTTCGGCAAACTCCCGCAGGGCTCCCATCCCCCCGGCATTGTGGCAGGTGTATTTAGCAGCATTGATGGCGACTGTCGGAGAATCTCGAGGGACTGCGCTCAAACCCGCCAGGTTTAGACATTGGACATCGTTTTTGTCGCTGCCTGAGAGGAGGACAGGGGGGGATAGTTTATGCTCGGCGGCGTATTAGGGCCGTTGTAAGTTTTTAAAAAGAAATATTCAGATGCTTTACCCATGTACGCCACGTCCTTCCAGTCCAGATTCCTCTGCTCCACGAGCAGCTTCAGATCCTCCAGGGGATCCTCGCCCACCTTTAAGACCTGGCAGCCCGTCCTAGTGGTCAGCTTGTCAGCCAACAACTTGGCCACCGGGTCCACGTCGGAGGTCAACAGCACCACCTGGTGGAGCCAAGACGGACGGTAGTGTGTTGCAATATGACACGAGCCAACTCACCGAAGCTTTTTTCAGTTTCGACAGATTCCAACCTCGATTTCTTCCCTCTGCAGCATGCGGATGCCCGTGGTGTCTCTGATATTAATAGACAACATCTCCTCTCCGGACACAGACAGGAAGATCCTTCCCTCCGTTAAACACCCGGAGACATTGCAGAACAGCAGACGAACCACCTCCGGCGAGGCCCGACCGAAGTAGCCATACCTGAGGAAAGATGCGCACGTTGGATGAAAATTAAAACATTTTTAAAAAGGATGTGGAGGACGGCCTCCCCAGTGTTCATTTGCTTCAATGCTTCACAGCTTTTTAAAAAAAAAAAAATGTATTTGCACGTCTATTTATTTTTGTTTTAACCCGGGTATTTCTGCACAGTTTCAGATAAAGATGAGGCTACACTTATATTATTAATGTTATACTATTTGCAGGATTAGCAAACATTGATCCAATAATTCCAGAGCGTAAAGTCCAAATTTAGTGAAAGAAAAAGATAAATGTAATAACATGTTTTTATCCAACGGAATATTCTGCTTTAATCCCTATTTTTTTTTACTGTTTAGCCTTTAAAAAAAAACAGAAACATTTTCACTGCTCTCCCACTTGCTGCACGCTTAACTACATTTATATAAAGTGCAAATCACAAAAAAATCTATTTTTTCCCCCCGTTGTTTTTGAGTGATGACAGACGTTTAAAGCTTAATTCGAAAACTCTCCAAGATTAGATTAAACGTGCTTGCAGAACTTTTTGATCACTTTTTTTTAACAAGGCAGGAGTTAAAAAACAAATCTTGGGGTAAGAAAAAAAAAAAAACCCTCTTCTGCTTTCTCTGCAAAACAAATAATACAATATCCTTCGCCATCACAAAGGGTAAATCCGCCTGCACAGGTGTGTGTACCTGGCTGTGATCTCGTGTGCGGCTCACCTGAGGACCCTCTGCTCCGCCACAGGCCAGTCGATGTCCACGTCGATGTCCACGCTGTACTCCGGCAGCATCTCGTAGTAGCCCAGCTTACCGCCCTGCAGAGAGGGGAGCAGAAACGCACAACATGAAAATGTGAAAGCACACAAAACAGTAAAAAAAAAAAGTGGAACAAATAGTGTGAGAAGGGGAGCTACAGCTTTTTTCAAATCCAAGAAAATCCTTGGATGCATGCTGCTCGTTTAAAAAAAAAGAAAAAGAAAAGTGTATTGGTGACATGTCAGTTACCTGCAGAATTCCCTCGTTCACTATGAAGTCTTTAGTGGTGAAGTAAAACGAGCCGTTCTCACACAGCTCTCCGTCCCAGTCCTGACGCCGCGGCCGGTTGACCGGGTCCAGATTGAGCGCAGTGGTCAAATCACCGGCTGGAAGGAGGCACACAAGAAATATCAGTTTACATCCACCCTTTGTGGACACGGAGAGGGTACAATGACTGTGCCCTTTTACAGCCTAACCAACCGGTTTAGAGAGTTCCACTGGCTACGCAGCTATGCCCAGACAATGACAATGCACTTCACTGTCAAGGAAACAGACACAAATATCATGAAAGTGAAAGCTCACTTGGAGACGCGTCACAGGTTACGAATGACAGAATCTGGTGCAACAGGTTAAACCCAAACATATAACTGCAATGGAAACTCCTTTCACGTGGAGGTGCCGAGTCCAAAAAACTGTCAAAGCCTGAATGATTCCAAGAAAGAGCAACAATGAGATTGATATTTGATATAAAAATATATATAAAAAAAGGAGCACATCCCAGTTTTGCAAGGATACAGGATACTTTGTTTTGGTTCCTGCACCTCGGCGCTGGCATTGTGACATCCCTGCTCATGCATTATTAAAACAAGCAAAACAATGTAATGCGAGTATGCAAATCAAGTCTTCTGCTGTGAACTGTTTTCATTGCACTGTAAAAAAAAAGAAGAGAGAAAAAAAAGGAAACACCCTACTGGGGATTCTGAATCTCTCCGTCGACTCACATCCTTGCTTGACCTCCTTCCAGCGGAACTGGTGTCTCCGGACCACGGCGAAGACGGAATCAAAGCCCTGCAGCGTGATCATCTCCAGGGCCTCCTTCACGTGGTACGGATGGAGACACGGGGAAGTAGCCTGGATGTTACACAGCACATCCACTTCTGTGGGGAAAAAAAAAAAAAAAAGAAAGTCAACAAAGAATGTGCTTTTAAGTCAACTCCGGGGCAAGACGCCAGTGCCTTGTCACTGATCAAACACACAGCCTGGCCTGATGAGACGGTTTGAGGACACCCACCCAGGTGATGTGTACATACCTGGATTGAGCCTGACAAACTCTTGGATGGTATCCAGGGACGTAGAAGAATCTCTGGAGACCTCAGGGCTCCGGCGGTGCACCTTGGCCCCGCAGGATTTTGCCACCTTCTCGATCTCGTCATGGTCAGTCGATACCCAAACACTAGGGCGATTAAAAAGGTGCGACGTTATTATTTTGTAATTTTTACTTTTCATGTCAGTATCCTTCAATATCTATTCATTTGTCCAACTGGAGTTATGAAGCTCTGTCTGACATTATTTTCCTCTTGTCATCGACCAATTATCACATATTAGAGCAATAATAGCTGAAGCCTGTCTGCATGAGGCTGTTACTTCTTCTCGCTCTGCACTGAGGCAGTTTGCAGCTGCACGGACTCACTAGCGCCCCTAGAGGAACAGGTGGTACTACAGGCTGGACGGAGCAGCTAGCTGTTAGCATGCTAATTTCAGTGGCTTTCTCTGCAACACAACATCCAGAAACAACATCCAACACTGTTCCCTCCTCACACCTCTGTGGATAATGCCATTTAGTTTGCTCACTGTTAAATGTGTTGAGCTAAAACTCTGGCATCTCTCACCTTTAAAACATCCTGAAAAGAGGCCAGTAATAAAAGTACACAAAGAGACAACATAACAGAAATAGGAAATTCATGGTTTTAAAAAATTGCAATTAAATGCGGTTTCTTTTGCCCTTTTGCTTGAGTTTTTTTTTTTTTTTTTGCTTGTTGTAAAGTTGGAGTAAGTTTTGTGTAGTAATAACACCTCAATAAAGCCATACTATAAAGAGAAACAGGGCTATACACAGAGCTATGCATGTAAACCACCTGCATGTAATGCACTAAATATCACATGTCAGGCGGTTTTTAAGGGTTTTAAGTTTAATAAAGTGGTTGTTCTCACAGTTCCTGCTCGTCTCACATCCTATAATAATCGCTATCTACCTGTCAAACATGTCTGAGTCCACAGCAGCCCTCAGCACCCAGCCAATCAGCGGGATTCCGGCTAACATTTTTATGTTTTTCAGAGGGATCCCTTTGCTTCCTCCCCTCGCGAGGACCAAGGCAGCGACGTGGAGCTTGCCGTCCACCCTGCTCTGCTTGCGCGCGGGCATCGTTCCGTCGCGCTCACCGTTGCCACTCGCGCCGCATCTTTTACTGCAAGCCATCACGACTCGGGTGGAAACGTCCGGAGCGGATAACACGGGAGTGTTTTGTAGCCGAAAAGTCTGGCAAAATGTCAACGGGCCTGTCTGCTGGGCTGCTTCTGCTTAACGCACTCTGGAGCTCCCTACCGCCCCCTACTGTGCGGAGGAAGGTGCAAATAAATAAATAAATTAAATGAAGAGCAGGCTTTGTACAGTCACATGGAAGAATTTGATTATAGTAAAAAACAATAATAATAATAATAATAAATAAAATGAAGAGCAGGCTTTGTACAGTCACGTAGAAGTTTGAATTTGATTATAGTAAAAAATAATAATAATAATAATAAATAAAATGAAGAGCAGGCTTTGTACAGTCACATAGAAGTTTGAATTTGATTATAGTAAAAAATAATAATAATAATAATAATAATAAATAAAATGAAGAGCAGGCTTTGTACAGTCACATAGAAGAATTTGATTATAGTAAAAAATAATAATAATAATAATAATAAATAAAATGAAGAGCAGGCTTTGTACACTCACATAGAAGTTTGAATTTGATTATAGTAAAAAAAATAATGATAATAATAAATAAAATGAAGTGCAGGCTTTGTACAGTCACATAGAAAAATTTGATTATAGTAAAAATAAATAATAATAATAATAAATAAAATGAAGTGCAGGCTTTGTACAGTCACATAGAAAAATTTGATTATAGTAAAAATAAATAATAATAATAATAATAAATTAAATGAAGAGCAGGCTTTGTACAGTCACATAGAAGAATTTGATTATAGTAAAAAATAATAATAATAATAATAATAAATAAAATGAAGAGCAGGCTTTGTACAGCCACATAGAAGTTTGAATTTGATTATAGTAAAAAAAAACTAATAATAATAATAAATAAAATGAAGAGCAGGCTTTGTACAGTCACA
>CALSCE010000158.1:400473-412788 GCA_943593645.1 Bovichtus variegatus
TCTCTCTCTGTCTCTCTGTCTCTCTGTCTCTCTCTCTGTCTCTCTCTCTCTCTGTCTCTCTCTGTCTCTCTCTCTCTCTCTCTCTGTCTCTCTGTCTCTCTGTCTCTCTCTCTGTCTCTCTCTCTCTCTGTCTCTCTCTGTCTCTCTCTCTCTCTCTCTCTGTCTCTCTGTCTCTCTGTCTCTCTCTCTGTCTCTCTCTCTCTCTGTCTCTCTCTGTCTCTCTCTCTCTCTCTCTGTCTCTCTGTCTCCCTCTCTCTCTGTCTCTCTCTCTCTCTGTCTCTCTCTGTCTCTCTCTCTGTCTCTCTCTCTGTCTCTCTCTCTGTCTCTCTGTCTCTCTCTCTGTCTCTCTCTCTCTCTCTCTCTCCCTCAACGAGGAAACAGTTGGGGTATTTTGAACCCCCTCACCCTACCTTCGAAACGCATACACACAGATGCCCAAGCACACACACACTTCATTCATCGGTGAGGGGGAGGGAGGGGTGAACAAACAATACAAAATGAGATTAAATGTCCAGCAGCAGCAGTCACCACAGAAACTATCACCACACAGGAGTAATTAAGAAAGATTTAAAAACCCAGAGCTCAAATGATCATTCAAACAGTTTGTAACTAAAATAAACCGTTAAATAAGATCAGATTTCCCAAATTCTATTTCCCTGACAGATAATCTGTTATATTTTGTAGGACACGAGGATCTATAGACTTTGCAGCGTAATTATAAGCCTGTGCTGGTAAATAGTTTAGAAATATGTGAGGATTGTACATTATTTTGATGATGCACTGACTTGTAATGGGGGAGTGGTGCCTCTGTCATTCCCACTTTTCTATAAAATCTGTACATGTGCATCATCGGCATGAAGAAGAGTAAATACAGAGCTGAAATACTTGTTCTCTTATGAGCTGTATTTTATTCAGACCAAGTATTGATATTGAAAACTGCAGATGGGATGATAAAGACTGTGAGTCTGGAAATTGTTGGTTTTCGTACCTTGAAAGTTCTTGGATCGTACTCTTAAGCTGTACACACACTGCAAACATGAAAGGCACCATCAGGTGACGTGTCACGGCGTGCACGGAGCTGTCGCTGTGTGTCGCAGCGCAACCGTTAACTGCTGCTTTACAGATCCGCTGTTATGTCGCGTTCACCTTCACAGCTCACGCTGAGGCTTCATTTGCATCTGCGTTTGAGTTTTAATCTGAGTGGGGCCTTGCAGAGTCAACTGATTCACTGTCTTCACTGAGCTGAGCCACACCTGCCTTTGGGCTACCTGAACACACACACACACACACACACACAGACACACACACACACACACACACACACACGCAGGCAGGCAGGAGGTGGATTGTTTGAGGAAGGTACAGAGCTGGTGCTGCAAGACTGTCTGGTCGGACAAGTCTAACTGTAATGTTAAAGTGTGTGTGCGTGTGTGTGTGTCTGTGTCGGTGTGTGTGTGTGTGCGTGTGTGTGTGTGTGTTTGTGGGCATGTGTGTGCATGTGTGTGCATGCAAAACGAATTGAACAAAACAATAAGGCAAACATGTGCACACCCAAACACACAAATACATATTTAACCCTGCATGTTTGCTAATTGAGAGATTGTGCAAATATGAACCGGTGCAAGCCGGCTGCACATTGTGAAATTGTATAACACCAGACATATTCAGCTCTGTTTTCTCTTTCTCTCCCTTTCCCTTGTTCTCTCTCACCCTCTGTCCTCCTGTTTTCTGTCTATTTTAAAGAGATTTATTGTCTTTCTAAGCCCGTGGCTACGTTTACAAGTCCAATGTTGTGCAGTTTCAACTGTATCATCAGGATGAAGTAAATGAAAGTGTGTTAAATGTAAAGAAATGCTTGATTTCCATTCATTTCCATAATTCATCAATGCATAGGATTTGATTTACCAATCAACAGAAAAGTAATAAATATTGCTAATCGATTAATGGTTAGAGAAAATGTTTATTGTAAAATAATGATTGCAGGCTTAAGAAGAGACGTAAGGTGACGCTGACTCTTCCTCTTCCTCTCTCTTCTTCCAGTGCCCTTCTTCCCTCGCGCCGTCCTGATGGAAGCTGAAGCCAGCCCCGCCGAGACGACGCCGCTCTGCCTCGCCAAATACTCTCTCTCCGACACGAAAACACACGCCGAGCTGCCGTCCAGCACGATGCTGGGCCGACCACAGAGCCCGGCGCCTTCGGCAGAGCAGAGGACAGACATCAGGAGGAGGTCGCAGGGCGCCTCCACATACGTCCGCTCCAAAATCAAGGTGAGGAAACAAACGTGGGAGAATTTCAAGAACTTCTTGTGGCTACGAAACAAAACGATGAAGACATCTTTCGAACCGAGATAAACGGCAAACACTGGTTGTTTGGGTTCTTTCTTCGTCCAAAAATGAACATTAATGGCACATAATCCAAATCCACTTCCACAAGTTCCACAAAGTGGATTGTAATTGTTTTTATTTGCTGCACAATTGCAATAAAGAGGACGAGTTTCTGGTTAGAATAACATTTCAGATGAATATACAACATAAAATGTTTCTTATCGAGTGGCTCAGTTAACTTTATTTCCATATCAGGTGTAACATTGTCAAATCATGATTTTATTTTGAAATTAAACTCTTTTTTCAGCTCAGTGTTGTAAGTAGTGTGACAGTAATGTCAATCTCTCCACCGCAGGTCACGACCGGCGAGCTCCCGCCCGATCCTTCTCCTCTTCCTCTCTCTCTCCCCCCCATTCCCACCCCGCCATCCCCAACCCCCAACGTCACTGTGATGCCAGTTGTCTTGGCGACAACCTTCGACCCCATGGAAGCGGTCTCCATGGTGACCAGGTCAACAGGTGAAAGTCAGAGTTTGGCGACGGGGCCGACGGGGCAGTTTGGGTGCCAGGTAGGTTTTTTTAATCAACCTTTAAAAAAGGAAATCAAGAATATTAAAATTTTTAATATCATTTATAATTCTTATATTACATCAGTGAAGTGGAGCATCGGGACATTTACGTCTAAAATAAAAGTCAATCGAGATGTTATTAATTAATTTATTGTATTACTGAAAAAACTTTATAAAACACAATTTAATGGAGTTGTTGACCAATAGTAACGCTCGGAAGCATTTTTATCAAAGAGTAAATCTGCGTATTGTTTGTAACATGCTACATTTGTTGGCAGCAAACATAGATGTGCACAGAAAATATTCGGCTTTGCAAACGTTTTATGAGAAATAAAATGCATTACCGGTGTTTGTTAGGCTTCCAGGACACACACAGTGCATTTTGGTGAGAAACACTGAACGTTAACAGGACTTTGTTTGTGTTGCTGCTGCTGCATGCAGGTTTGCCAGAAGACCTTCCAGTACCAGCGAATGTTAAACAGACATCTCAAGTGCCACAACGACACCAAGAGACACCTGTGCACCTTCTGCGGCAAAGGCTTCAACGACACCTTTGACCTCAAGAGACACGTCCGCACGCACACAGGTAGCTACCCGCTGTCGCGCTGTCGCACACGAAATCAAAGACGCGTGAATATGACGTTTTGTTTTCCATTTTTCAAACAGGAGTTCGTCCCTATAAGTGCACCCTCTGTGAAAAGGCCTTCACCCAGCGCTGCTCGCTCGAGTCCCACATGAAGAAGATCCACAGCGTCACCCAGAAGTACGCCTACAAGGAGCGGCGCAACAAGCTGTACGTCTGCGAGGAGTGCGGCCTCACGTCGGGAACGCAGGACGAGCTGCTGATCCACCTGCACTCGCTTCACCCCGACAGTGCCCTGTTGAAGGGGAAGGGCACGAGGAGAGCTGGCGGAGGCGAGGGTGGAGGCTCATCCCCGGGCTCTACTCAAGGAGCTGATAGTGATGACACCACCGGATCAGCGGGGCAGTAGAGCGCGAGCCTGGACGATCATCAAACTCAGGACAGACGGACACACAAGTGAAGAGATGCAAGACAAGTGCAAGTCAGATTACGTAGCAGTGGGGGAAGTCAATGTATATGTGTGTGTGTATATGTATGAATGTACGTTTGTGTCTGTATATATCACAGACTACAACTTTAAATGAAATAATGCACTGAATGAGGCCAAGTCTGACTTTGACTACTATATATTTTTTACACGAGATTGTTATGTGGATGAGCTCATTAACATGTCTGACAATACCAAAAAAAATAATGTTTTTCATTTGTATTGTATGTGAATATTTCCTGTGGGTGTCTTTTGTACAGCAAAAAAAAAAAAAAAAAAAGACGAGTTTTTCTATGAAAAAAAATACTTTGTTCATTAAAGGGAGTAATATATTACACAAGAATTAATTTCCCTTTTCTTGTCAAGTCGTGCTTTTAATTTGGAATACGACGCAGTCTGGTTCAACAGGTTTTGAAGTTAACTGAGCAATAACTTGTGGAGGCGGTTTGGTTCAGGGCCATCAAAGTGCAAGGATCAAAAAATGTTGAAATATGAAATTCAAACGGGCTCCAGAATTGCCGTTATTTTGTGAAAATATTCCACTGAAAGGTTGATAATAATGGGACAGTTGCGTTTAATTTGCAACCTCCTCCACCTCTAACTTAGAGCCCATGAGGGCGTCAACTCAGGTGGAAATGTTCCCATTTCTGCTAAATGTTCATGTCTGTACAGTAAATATAAAGGTGATTAGCTTAGCATAGCACAAACACTGGAACCAGGGGGAAACGGCCTAAAAGTTTTTATCTCGTTTTGTTAAACGAAGCCACTGTATTACTGCATTTCTTTTGTTTTTATCATGCCGGCCTCTGATGAAAATGAGGTTTAGAGACAGCAAACACAGAATGGCCTCAGAGGTTAAACTCGGATGTGATTTGATATTTAAAGGTCGTAGATTCAATCCCCTTTCTAGCCAAAAGGTTCCAAAGTGTAATTCCCACCCCTTCAAAAGGCAGACGTGCACTCCGTTTGCATGTATATCCTTAAATTAACACATTCATGTAACGATAAATCCATTTTCAAGCATGCATGTGCATCAATTTACAAGAATTGACCTATGGACAAATGCATATTCGGGTAGATTTACTTCCAAATTGCTCAAATTAGTGGGTGGTGGAAAGGTAATAAAGGATATTAACAAAACAATGACCAAATATATTCACATTACAGCATCTGAGTGATGACAGAAAATGTTGCTGCAGGCACGAAAGGACTGTTGACATATTTCCTTATGTGACATGATTTATAGCTCTAAATAAGTTCAGTACTTTTAACAATGTAACTAAAATAAACCGTTAAATAAGTTTTACAATTAGACAGTCCAATATCGAAAATACTGCAATTATTTTAAAGCAAAAGAGTTGATAAATGAGTTTCTGATTCCATTTTAACTTAAGCTGCAATATTTTCTGTGGATTTCTTTTTCCTCTTATTTTACTTTTCAGCCAAACGCGTCAGCCTAATTTCACAACATTAAAAATATCTTTACGGCCTCAGCAACCATGTAACACTGGAATGAAGAAGTGTCTCCTCAAACTTTGTGTGTGAGTGCATGAAAGATGGCCGTTATGCACCAATTGTGGTTATTTTCCCCCCAAGCTTTTGACTGTGTGTTTAAGGAAGAGAGCGGCTGTGGTTTGGAGGGTGAGGTTGGATTCTTGGTCTCTGTCAGGTCTTGTTGGAGGAATCCTGCAAACGCCCTTCAGCCTGAGGAAACACCTATACATACAACACTTAAGCGTTACAAAATAATGTCATTTTTTACCAATGTTTTGATGTTTTTCTACATAAAGCCCTTTTTTTGGGGTTCACTACTACAATCACATATTTTATATATTTACATATGCTGCGGCTCAATGGTCCACGTTGGTCCACATGGACTTTTGTAGAGACATTCATGGTCCCCAGAGGATGAATCCTCCAGACTTTAGTGATCCCTTGACTTTTCTTCTTGCGCCACCATGAGGTGGACATTTGTGGTTCTGAGTGAAAAGCCTCAACATCTGTGGGATTGATTGTCATGAGCTCAAAGTATCGCTAACATGGCTTTAGACTCTTGTTTTATTAAATGATGTAATGTGTGTTTTGTGGGTTTTGGAACTTACAGTTTAACCCTACAAAGTATGCCCAAAGTGCATCATGGACACAAAATATAAATCTGCCCAAAAATAGTGATAAGAGCCCCTTTACGTTTCCTTGCTGAGCTGCAGACTAACTGTTGATGCCTCATATCAGCTTTGGTTAAACTTTTTAAATGAATATCTGCACAGAAATCTCACACATGAGATATTGCCCCACGAATCGTTCTTGTTATTATACTTGAGTAAAACATTTTAAAGTATTAATTTGCGTTTATTTATCCCTATATTTATCTTCGTAATACTAATCCCGCCGCTAGATGTCGCTGTTCACATTTTTGGCCTTTGCCCCGCCTGCTTCCGGTCACGTGACCGGAAGCAGTGACTGTCAACACGGAAGTCTTTGAATACAAGGCGCCAGCTGCTGCTACACACTCACAAGTGGAAGGTGAGACGCTTTTCCACGCACAAACACGACTTGCTTCACTAATTATCTGCTAAATCTATCGACACGTGTCGCTTGTGACTTTTAAAATACGGTGACTTGTCATCGAAAACTTTTAAATCGCTAATTTAGAGTCCGCTAACGTTAGCTTGCGTTAGCTAAAGCAGCAGAGCACAGTTGTTATTAGCGCCAAGTTTGCTTTGTCGCATGTTTTCCCATCAGTCTACCTGTGGTGTCATTTCTCTCCTGGCAGATCCAAAGGGATGCCAGCCTCGGAGCCGGTCCGGTTGGGTCGGAAACGCGCTCTGCCCTCCTGCCCGAACCCGCTGTTCCTGAAGTGGCTCACCGAGCTCCGGGACGAGGCGAGAGAGAAGGGACTGAAGCTCCAGTACACCTACCAGAAGGTACAAGGATTCAGATCCTTTACTACGTAGTAACACCACAGTGTACAAATACTCTAGTGCAAGTCCTGCATTCAAAATGTTACTTAAAGTACAAAAGTATTAGCATCAAAATGTACTTAAAGTACACAAAGTAAAAGCACTCCTTATGCAAAATTGCCAATTTCAGAATAATGTATATAATATATATATTGTTTTTTGTTTTACTGCTAGGTAGTAAGAAGTGCAAACAAGAAACTGAAGACTAAAGAATATGTGAGATAACGAGGAAAGCAGAAATAGTTATTTTATTTATAAAAGAGGAAAGGTGTAAGGCACCCATCTGGCAAATAGTTTAAAAAACAAAAACACCACATGATCATACAGAAAACAAAACAGTGATTTGCTGTATATTAAATACACGATTCCCGAATGTGAAAATGATGGTTTCTAGACCTTCAGCCATAAGGCTGTCTGGATTGCTGTTGTCCATATTAGCTTTTCTGATTGCATACTTATACTCAGAGACTTTGTCTTTGTTCGGCCTATGAAAAAGCCACCGCAGATACCAAACAAATGGTACATAACAAACTTAGTGTTGCAGTTAATAAATGTTTTGATGTCCTACATCTTATTAATCTCATTTGTCTTCATTTATGTGTTCTTTTGTCGTCTTGCAGGCCATCAGTTCTTTGAATAAGTATCCGTTACCGCTTCAAAACGCTAAAGAGGCAAAGATCCTGCAGAGCTTCGGAGACGGCATCTGTAAAATACTGGATCAAAAACTGCAACGCTACCTGAGAGACAACGGTGAGAAACAGACGACTTGATGGATGGACGTTTGCATCTATTGACTGAAAACTAAAAAGACATTAACGAGAGCTTAAGAACTATTCAGATCAGTCAATTGATTATGTGGTAAAATAATTCCGTAAAATACAAGATAATTTAAGAAATGGTTCATCCCGCCATCAATCTATGTAAAATACAAGATGGGGAAACCAGTGATATTGGAAACTATTTCAGAATGGGGGGAAATCGATATGAATATAAATACCATGAGCATTCAAGAAAGAGGTGGATGGAGGAACAGAAAAATATAAGAATATATGATTAAGTAATTAAGATAGAAGATAATAGATTCGTAGATCTAAAAATAACAGTAGAGTTAACTTCACATCACAAGTTACCAGAATCGCAAGCAACCAGAAAAAACAAATGAACACACAAAATCAGATTTTTTTCTGAAGATATTCATATTACAGTAGGAGACACGGTAGTCTTAAAGAAAGCTGAAGTTATCGGTTTACTCTCTTCTGTCTTTGTGCTTTTGCTCTTTACTTCTTCTGTAGGTCCGGACGCTCCTATTCACTGTCTGCCTGAAGGAGCGCCCCCTCCTGGCAGACAGGACAACAACAGCCTGGCTCCCTCCAGAAAGGTAAATAGGGAAGTGAAGTGTATAAATACATGTGGGGAAAAACTTCCTTGGAAATAAATGTCTATAAAAACTATGAGGGAGTAAACTCACTCTGTCCACGACTCGTCAAACGGAAAACAATATTATTTGACCAAATACCCGAGTATAAGTCAAACTTCAGGCACTCACTTGTAGAGTATTTAGAGTTTTCATACGAAGCCTTTATTAGCTACATGGCTTGTTCATTTATAACATAATTCAACCTTTTAAGAAAACACAAATGTTAAGCTTTATCATACAATACTACTATATGAGGGGGGTCCAAGCGATCGGCCGATATTTGTTCTTTAAAGCTTGATCAGCAGCCGATCAGATGACTCATCGATTCTGAATTGAAACCTTTTCAATGCTCATTTGTCTGTTTGTCTTCTTAAGTTTTCATTCGTTTTTCTGTGTGATCCATCGTTCCTTGTAGAAGAATGCAGCAGGGGATCAAGGGAAAAACAGAGGAGACGGAGGAGGGAGGAGGAAGAAGAGGGAGTACGTACCCCAGAAGAGGTCGGGGGGTTATGCTGTACTACTCACGCTGTACAAAGAGTCGCGGGTACGCCTTTCTCCATCGCTCTTAGGTGAAATCTTTCCAGGTATTGCGTTGTGGCCTCAGTAATGTCTCTGTCTCTGCAGATCCCAGGTAACAAAGGTTACATGTTTAAGATGGAGCTGCAAGCGGAAGCTCAGCATCTCTGCGATAAGTCTTTCACTACCGTAAGTGAACTATCGTTTCTAACACAACATAGTAAAGACACCCTTTTGCTACGTTAACCCCCGGTGTTGATCTCCGTATATCTTCTTGTGAAGTACGTTTGTTTAAAAGTGGAGTGATTGTGTCCGTCTGCGTGTCCGTAGCCAGATCTGGGCAGTAAGTACACAGCCTGGTCTTCAGTGAGCACTCTGATCCAGAAGAGCCTGGTGATGAAGACCCACAACCCAGCGAGGTACGCAGGAAGCAAACACACTGTGCATCTGTGGTCATTTCTTTTTCATCATTGTTCTTGAGTTTTTGATTAGTTTTTGCATGCTGGCTGCCACATAACTGACACATATTTTCATGATGAAATAATCTTCCAATTGTTGTCTAGATTAATCGATTTAATTGTCCGGTATATAAAATGTCCCTCCCAGTGTCTCTAAGTCCAAGGCGATGTCTTTAAATCCTCAGGTTTTCTCTGACAGAAGACGGTCTGGCTTTGGCGGAGCGACTGGAGTCCGTGGAACAAGACACTCACGATGGCCCAGAAGGGGACAGAGAGGAGGCTGGAAGTGAAGGAGGGTTGGACGAGGAGGAAGAGCAACGTGGCCCGGGGCTCGTGGATCTCACTGCTAGTGATGAGGATGAAGAGGAGAAGGAAGAAGACAGAATACAGTGAGTGTGCCATAAATAAGTGAAATCATCACCTTCTGCTGGGACAAAAACAAATCCTCTTCTCTCCCCCAGCACCACAGAGTCCTGTGCTGCCCAGCCAAGGAGTGAGGTGGACGGGATGGCTTTTTCTGGAAACCCCCAGAATTTACAGGCAACTCGCAGAAAGCCGAATGCGGGCTGTCTTCTACCCGGAGCCTATGAAATTATACTCTGCGTTGACTTCATTGAGACAACTGGGTAAGAAAGCCGCGTGCGTATCTGTGTGAATCAAAGACGTATACGTGTGTGTGTGTATTTCATGACGTGTTGGTGCAGCGGCAGCAGCCACTGCAAGCAGGAGCTGGTCAAAGAGCTCCAGAGGAACGGAGTGAACTTCGACGTTCGGAAGCTAAACGTGGGAGATTTCTTGTGGGTTGCTCGAGAAAAGGTGGCACCTGTTCCAGGTAACGCACACACACACACACACACACACACACACACACACACACACACACACACACACACACACACTATTAGAAACTACCTTTTGCATAACAAAGAAACAGACTCTTTCAAGCCGGACTCTATACATAGGCCTGCAAATTGCTTTTCAAAATGACGTGTTTTGTAAAATATTTTCGTCTTTCTAAAGGGGGCGTAACTGAACATTTTAGGAAACGCTGTGCACAAGGAAGACACATTTATTTGAAGAAGCCAAGAGAGGCAGCAACTAAATACAGATTAGTGTTCATTTTGCCAGCTATTTTAGATTTAGTCTCGTAGTCTCACATTTTTATTCTTTGTAGTTTTAGTCGACAGCAACTCAAAATGCTTTGGTGCCGTTTCAGTTGAAGAGAAGTCTTTACGTTTTAGTCAAAATGTTGTTTCTCTTCATTTTTCCAGCTATTTTTTTCATTTAGTCTTAGTCCCGTGTCAAATTGGCATCAGATTATATTGAACATTTCAGTCAATCTTGTCGAGCCAACACGAATAATCTTCTCATTTTATTGAAACGTATTTCATGTAAAACATATCTCATCATTATCTGATGAAAAACGCAGGTTGGCCTCAGATCAACCGCCCGAGCCAGACCCGACTCTCAAACTTTATGTGTCGCAGTGGCACGATTGTCAGGACTGAGACGAGGAAAGACGGAGACATTAATGCGTCCTTTCTGTTTTTCTCTTCCTCCAGGTCAGTTGCGAGCCCCTGTGTGCAGGGAGCTCGTCCTCGACTACATCATCGAGAGGAAGAGGATGGACGACCTGTGTGGCAGCATCATCGACGGACGCTTCAGGGAACAGAAGGTTCTTCTTTTATCAGTGATTCAGTCATTTAGTCTGTGGAACATGGATAACAGTCCCCAGAGCCCTGCATGTTGACTTGAAAGTGCTTTGTAGAAAGATATGAAATGGACAAATGCAAAATATTATCAGATTTGAGAAGTTCGAACCAGAAAATGTTTGAATTTTCCACTTGATGAATCACTATCAGAATTGTTGAATTATCTGTAATACAGTAGTTTTGGCTTCAATCCCAACACTTTGCTCTCACACTTAGTATCTTTTTAACTAATAATTCAATAGTTTTCCATCTTTATTATTTGAAGGAAAAAAACCCCGAATTAGCATTTCTACCCTGCTGTTAATCAAATGCTTTTAAGTTTGTCTTTGTTATGTCTCTCTTGTTCTCCTCCTGCCTGCATCAGTTTCGTCTGAAGAGGTGTGGTCTTCGCAGGCCCTGCTATCTGGTGGAGGAGTGTGGGAAGGCTGCGTCCCACCTGAGTCTACCTGAAACTACACTGCAGCAGGCCATAGTCAACACACAGGTGCACAGAGGAACACACACTTTGGACTAGATCCAGACCAATATATGGGTCTATATATATATATATTTTATTTTTTATTTTTGCAATACTGGCCTAACACAGGTTCTGTATATTGACATCGACGTATATGTTAGCAAATCATTTGCAGTACGTAAATGCGTTGTAGACTTTATTTTTTGTTATATTATATATTAAACATATATTATATTATAGTTAAACATTATCTCTATTCTTCGAAATTGAGGTTTATTTGTACTGTTACTGTCAGTTTAAATTTTTTTAGTAAAATCCCTACTTGCGCATGTCTTTATCCCAACTTTTTGAGCCATCTTTGCCAAAAAAATGTGATTGTTTCGTATGACAGAAATGACACATCTGCATCAAAGATTTCAGAATGGCTCAGGCTCTAGACTACACTAGAACTATTGCAGATGTAGTGTGTAGTGTATATGCTGTATATATGTTGTGTGTGCATTTGTCATGTGTGTGTTTGTGTGTTTTAGGTTATTGATGGCTTCTTTGTGAAGAGAGTCCAGGATGTGAAGGAGTCGGTGGCCTACCTCACCGTCATGACGCGGCACCTGACTAAACTGTACCAGGTGAGACTTGCACGCACGTCCATTCACTCGCTTTTTCCTTAAAAAAAGAAAAGAAAAGCCACACACACATACTGTGTTTGTCCGTCTCTCAATACTTTATGACTTAAATCTTTCAAACTGGAGTAATCCACATTTGGTGCTCGATTTTGAGTATTTCCGTCAGCAGGTGTGTGTGTGTGTGTGTGTGTGTGTGTGTGTGTGTGTGTG
>CALSCE010000158.1:417788-434153 GCA_943593645.1 Bovichtus variegatus
TTATGTTGTGCGGCCCTGAATAATGTAAAGAATTACATTCCCCGGTCCCAAAAGATGACGTGAACAAGCCCTTTGTATGTGTTCCTCTGGGTTAACGGAAGTTTAATGTCCATTAGGCAAAGACGAGGTTGAGGTTCAATTTTGGCAATAAGAAAAAAAAAGCTCAGTTTAAAGCTTCTGTTGAAAAGTGGAGAATATACATATTAAAACACGCTTATTTGTATTAGATGTTGCTGCAGTGATAAAGTAACTAAATGAACGAGTACGAGGTTTCAAGCTGCTGTAAGAGATGAGAATTAATATGATTTAAAACTCTTTGTGTCTCTGTTCTCAGTCTTCTGAAAGCCTACGAACAGTGTGCAAGTGAAGCAGAGAAAGAGAAACTCCTCTCTTCCGTCCGATATGGGAAGCTCAAGAGGTTTGTAGTGTAACTGGATTAGTATTTTTCCAATGATTCATGTAGTATTTGTTGTGAACAGGTCGAAAAAAGGACAAAATATCAATATCGAGGCGAAGTAGTGTGGCTTCACTGGAAATATACTCCACTACTAAGTTGACACAAACACATTGTTATGAACAGCGTTTTTATTACAAAGAAGAACAACTTTTGAAAACATTTCTACACCAATTGAATGGACTGAAAAACGAAATATGCTAAAATCAGATAAAATAGAGCTCCTGTACTTAATAGCAATTACCAGGAGAAAGTTGATTTGATGCTTTATGTTCCTTCTGTTTTTCAGAAACCTGGGTCCCGCTCTGAGCAGGACGGTTTATCAGCTGTACTGTACTCCAGGAGCGCTGTCATAGTCGTCACACCGGCGAACAACATGTCACTCATTCACGCATTCTCTGCCTCAAAGACGGACGTGAACTCAAGCCAATGCGTTTCGTCGTTCATTTTCAGCTCCTACTTTACTTGAAGAAAATGTATCCGAGCAATGTCATATACACGGTCATGTAAATATAAAGATGCTGCTATATTTTCATTATTGTAACATATTGCTACTTGTCTGAAATGTATCCTGATACTACATCAATAAAGTTTATCATTTTGAATGTTTTCTTTTAGGTTTTTTAAAATTTTTTCTTTATTGCAAATGTTAAACTACCAGTGTGGAAGAAATAGGAAATATAGGAGCTTCCTGGGGCCTTTTAGTTTATTAGGATCCCCATTAGCTGCATTGTTGCAGCGGCTATTCTCTCCGTGCTAAGCTAACGGGACAAAGCAACAAGGTTCTGTTTTGAATAAATTACAATATATTTTTTTTAGCAGGAGTTTACAAGTGATGCTGATCAACGTCCTGCTCTGCACTTAGTATGTGGAGCCTCAAATTCAGCAGTGAGGATGTGATGGCAGTTTATCTGTGGGACACTAAACGACTCCTGATGTGATTTGAAATTAATTTAAAAAACATTCGACAGAATTGTATTTTTCAACCTCTAAGGGCAGCCTCCTGTCATCGTGCCTGGTCTTACCAGCTGTTTTATTAGTGTGTGAGGTGTTGATGCTTAAGCTACATAGGTGTGGGTGGGGTCAAGTCACGTGACAGATTCAATGACTTGAGTCATAAAGCAAATTACTTTGGACTTGAAAAAATCAACAGACTTTGAATTGAACACAAAAAGCAAAGATAAAAATTCTGTATACCAAACTAATCTTCATTTATTTGCCTTTATATAAATTTTAGACATACCCCCTATGTCGTTTTTTCATTTTTTAGACATACTATACTATAACTTTATTTTCGACATAATATACGTCGTTTATTAATTCTTTGATATACTATACTTTCCTTTTTTCATTTTTTTCGACATACTATATACTGCCGTTTGAAAAACATTTTTTAGACATATTATACTGTCGTTTTTTTCGACATACTTTACTGTCGTTTTATTTTTTTTCCGACTAGTTCTTAAAAAAAAATTCGACTGTCATTTTTTTCGACATACTATACTATGACTTTATTTTCGAGATACTATACCAAGACGTTTTTTCACTTTTTTGACATAGTATACTGTCGTTTTTTCATTTTTTACATACTATACTGTGTCGTTTTATTTTTTTTCTGACTAGTTTTTAAAAAAAAATGACTTTTTTTTTCTCCGACATACTATACCATGACGTTTTTTTCCCTTTTTTCGACATACCCCCCTACTACGTTTACTTTTTTTGACATACCCCATGTCGTTTTTTCCAAAATTCTATACCAAGACGTTTTTTCCGACATACTATACTGTGATGTTTTAACTTTTTCAGACATTTTTTCACATTTAACATATGTGAAGGAAGAGTCTTTTCTCAGTTTAATTCTGAAATAAATAAAGAGACAAAACAGTGGAGACATCTGGTGGTTACTGGGAATCGATCAGCCAAAACCAGAGAGCTTTACTTGCAGCATTTAGGGAGAGTGCAATGAGTAAATCAGACCAATTTAATGGAGAAAAAAAAAAGACATGTAGAAAAAAAAATGTACACAGAGCATGCTGGACACTCCAGCAATGAGGCTGTCCAACAAAATCCATAAGAGATGGGGATGATTATGTTTGTAACTTGATGAGGAAAACACTGGTAATGTGCACACACGCGTGGGGAATCTCGGGAGTTACCAATTTGATTCGGATAAGAAAAATTATAAGAAAAAAATTAAGTATTTGCAATTTTTTTTTTTATGTGTGATCCAGGTAAAGGGGATATGTGTAGTATTTGAGAATGGCTGGCTTTGGTGCACCAAAAGGGGCACAGCAAAGCATTTAAATCTTCTACGGTATGCTATTATAATGTCAAAGCTGCTAAATCACGTTAAAATGATGCACATAGGAAAACTTGGGATCATCACTAAAAATAACCAAAAGTAAATTGAGAATCTTATTTTGTGGTATCCAACGTGTCTAACGCTGTCTTGACGTCCTGTAATATGTCGACTCTTACTACGAGCTGAATTAAAATAGAAGGGGATGATTGTTTGCAAATACGCGTTTACTTTTTTTTCTGCCTCCAACCTTCCCTGCCATCTCCACTCTGGTCCCTAACTTGACAACTTCTGTTATTTACACAAAAAAAAAAAAACAGGAATACAAAAACAAGATTAACAAAGTGCCATTTCCATTGTTCTCTTTTAAAAAGGTTAACACATTTTTCAGGTTAGTCTTAAAACAATACTCGCATATGTACATTGAAGAGTCTTTTCATGATTCTGTCCATACAGGCTGCAAATGAGTCCCTTCCTCGCTCAACTGTAAGCGATGGGGGGGCAAAATCCACAGATGCATATGCAAATATGTATTCAAATGTTTGTCTGACGCTAATGAGAGGCTTCAGCAGTCTGAGTCACAGTTTTAGTACGACATTCCCTCTTTGTGTTAGCATCTTCTGCGCAGCTTCACATGGAAACAAGAACAGGGAATTTCATACTTTGGAAGATACCCACTGCTGAATAACGCCGTGTGAGGAATGATTACAAAGACCAATAACTCTTTCAGTATACATATGGACAAGTACTGTCCCAAAAATCCTCTGAACCCTTCCTTAACTCCACCTCCCTTGTTTTCTCTACCTGTATGGTCAAAAGTGGGAACAGGATCAATAAGAGCACACTGATCCCAAACTCAAGCTAAAGTCTCTCCAATGGTCCCCATCACGAAGCAAGACAAGCGTCGTCTTTGCTTTAAGTGTGTCTGAATCACAAATCTACTGCTGTTAAGAGTCAAACATTCAAGTCCACGCAGATCCAGCTCTTCTGTGTTGTCTCACCGCTCGTGTCAACCTAAAGGTGTAGATCCGAGTGCACTTGGAGTCAGCAACACGGTGAAACTTCACCTTCAGGTGGAAAACAAAGCAGGCCTTTCTGTTGGGTCCGTGATTCAATCCTCCAGAGTTAGGCAGGGCAGTCTTAACTTCAAAAACAGCCAATATGAGGATTCTGGATCCATTAGTCATCTGTCACCATACAGGCTCCAGCGTGTCACTCGAGCCAGCCAGGCTGATGCAGAGTTTAGGTGAGGGGAGCAAATCCTTTAGGAAAAAAACCAAACACAGTGTCCTCTGCTGTTTTGGCTTCATGAGTTAAACACACAGCAGTCCCCTTCAGCGCTGACATGAAGTTAGTCAGGCATGTCGATGCAGAGTTTCGGTGGCGGGACAAAGTATTTCCCAGGGCTCTGTGTGATCACCACGCCCGTCTTCTTGTGGAACATGGGGGCGATCTTTGGTGGTGGCTCGGGGACGGGCAGGTCCTCGGCCGCCTCAGGGTCCTCGCTGCGTTGGAGGTCGTAGGACACGTTACCATACTCACGCAGGAAGGGGAGGAGCTCCAACAGGAAGTGGCAGAAGTCCTTACGAATGCCAAACCACCCTATAGGAAGATCGGGACAGAGGAGAACTTAATAAGAATCTTTACTTGCACAAAAGTTGTTGCTATTTGTCCTGCAGCTCGGCATCTATGAATTTCACTTTACGTTGTACTGTGTATGATTGTGTATGTGACAATAAAACTCGACTTGCTGGTTCCAGCCTCTCAGACGGGAGGTTTGCTTCATCTTTTCTATGATAGTATAAAAAATATCTTTGTGTTTTGGACTTTCTGTCGGCCATATGTCTGAATATGTCAGCTTGCACAGAGCAAAGCATATATTCTCAGCTTCGGCTGTATCCGCAATAAAGGATGCAAAAGAGTTGATGAATATTATAGACGGTAAGGTTTTATAAAAGCTAAATTCTGGTAAACTGGTAAAACAGGAAATAATGTCTGTAAACCACCAGAGGATATATTCAGCAGCACATTTCTGGCTTTAAATACTCACAGTGGTTCCCTCCCTTCTGGCCAAATGTGGTGGCCATGAGTGTGAGCAGGGAGAGCCAGAGAGGGACGAACACACACACGTAGCTCAGACTGTTGTGGCCGTCCAGCTTGTGCACCAGAAGGATCTGAAAACACATGAATTTCATAAGTCAAAAGCTGCCATTGGGAGGCGTGTGCACGAGGTATATGTAAAATAAGAGCGGTGCGACACAGAGGATCTTAATAACTGTTCATCTAGAATCAATAGCTGTTATCATCTTAGGCAAACGAAGATTTCAGGGGTTGAAACTAAATCATTAAAGCCGCAAAATGAATTTACATGACATCTTGTATGCAGTTTAAAATTATTACACACTTAAGGCCAGCAGAGGGCGGGGCAGGCTATTTTTATTATTAAAGCAATTTTCTATTTCATATAGTGAGACAGGCACTATAATTGTGATTATCTATTATTTTGACTTAATTGATATTTATGAATAAAGAAATTGAAAAGGTATAATTTAGGCTTGAGGGAAAAGATATAAATCAATTTACTAGGGTATTTTCTAAAATGATAACTCGTGTTAAACAGGCTTAATTATATGAAAAACAAAATAAAGAAGAGGAGGAAGACATACTTCATTTAGCGGATTTTTTTCTCTCACTATTGTTATTTTTACAACCAAATGTAATAAACTTTAATTGTGACAACTCGCCTCAAAGGTGAGAAGAGGTACGACAATGGTCATCCAGCTGATTGCCATGGTGATGTGAGTCCGTCGTTGCTCGGCGATGATGTCGATTGAGCGGAGGAACAGGACAGACCAGATGATGTAGTAGAGGACAACAAGGCACAGGAAGGACATGAGGATCCACAGTGGGACACACACCACCTGCAGCACAAACACAGGTATCATTAAAGAAGACGGAGGTTCAGGCAAAATGATCACCAACAACGGCTTCACATTTTAATACGGAGTTGAGGAATAACACAGATGCCAGAGGAGGAAGAATAACTCGGATCTTTTACCTAAAAGTAGTAAATAGTCACATTTTTTAAAAGCACTTTTTATGCAGAATGGCCCAATTCAGAATAATATATATTATATTATTGCTGGGTATTTTACAGTAATCTGTGATAATACATCATCATTGTATTATTATTATATTGTATATTAATAATCTGGATCTGCAAAGTAACTAAAGTTATCAAATAAATGTAGTGGAGTAAAAAGTACAATATTTCCCTTTGACATGTAAATACATACAAAACGGAAATAAAAAAAGTAGCAGAAAAAAGAAAAAGGCAAAGTAAAGCACAAGTACCTCCTAATTATATTTAAGTACAGTACTTGTAAGTAAATGTACTAGTTTCCATTCCACCACTGCAGATGGCCTCTCACACTGTGACTCATGAACACACAGTATACATCTGGAAATAAAGTGTGTAAAAAAACAAGCAATGGATCATTTCTGATCTATGTTGGGTTTGTGTATCTCACCAGCCAAGGCCAGTTGATGATCCTGTCCAGCCTCAGAGCGATGAAGATGAACTGGAGAATGTTAACTGAACACAACACTTCCAGCTGAGGAGAGGAAGAGCAAAGACTAAAGTTCAGCACTGTACTCATTATCCAACACTGTAATTAGACCAAATAAAGTATCTTTTCTTTGATATGCTCTAAAAATAAAAGTCTGCATATGAGCGAGGACACAGAATCTGACTGTTACGTTTGCCACATGTTCTCTTGCAGGGGGAACAGAAGGAACCCCATGCACCCTCCTCTTCATACAATGGACTACTCATATACAGGCGGTGTTCATATTCACAGGGAACTTGAACTATCTAGCCACAGTTACAAGTGTCTGGCTGTGATTTTGTTTTGATTTCCTACGCTGGGCTCAGCGTATCCTCACGCATATCAGACTTCTCACCTCGAGGGAGCGGTCGTGTCTGAACCCCCAGACGCAGGCTGCTACAGAGACGGGCGACACGAAGAAGAGAGGCATGAAGACGAGAAGCCAGAAGTAGTTTCCTCTCGCCACGCGGTCGCACACCAACACCTCGAACATCAGCAACAGGACGTGGAGCCCCACTGCGATCAGCATGGCTTTGAACTCCACACATGTCTCCCCTTCAGCCCTAAGAGAAGATAAACAAAGGCGAAAACATCAGAAAGTTACTCCATACTGACACGAATGATTCCCACAATTACATTTCATGGTGCACACTTTCATAATTTAAAAGGATAACCAAAGAGACAAAATCTCACACACAATAAAACATATTATATAAAGATAAATTAAAGAGATATTAGACTTTAAATCATGTCTTTTTAATGAGACATTATTTGCACTTCTGGTTAGATGCTAAACTGCATGTTGCCGTCTCAGTATCTGTTCTCTGTGCAATCACCATAAAGTTGAATCAAATCTAATCTGAGCTAACTTCTTTTTTTTTTGTATATTCTGCACCAACAGTCAAAGCTTAATTATCACATATTATCAATATTGATGCTTTAGTCAAAATGATTGAGAGTAAGGGGGCTCTGATTGATCGGCCCGTTGGTCAGTGGTCTCTATAAAGGCCAGAGCCAATCAGCTGATGCATCAATATTTGTTTAACTCGCTGTGGGAGTGACACAGCTGGACACACACACACAATCTGGCAAGAAAACACACTGATGATCCATTAGAAACGATATGAAGGATTTATTATATAAATTATTCCGACCCTTTAGATGTTCATCCCGTGCTGTCCACAGTTTCAATTCCCCTTGATTTGTTTACCCTCAAATGAAGAAGTTTCAAAATCTGCCTAACCACTAAATTTAGCCGAGTATTACTGCCATCTGTGATTTTTTTAAACAATGTTCTTGTTCCTCATAATTGTCGGTTGTGTCATGTTACACCACACACACCACACAACACACACCACACACATGATGATCAGATCTCCCTTAATTGTGACATCTGATCTCATTGTCACCTAAATCTAACATACACATAATTCATATAGAATTTGTAAGAATTTATCACAAGAGGACATGTAGTTTAGTCTTGTTAGCATGTGGGTAAAAGAACACGTCAATAACTACTTTCCTAAGCACTGCTGTTCACATGACATGCATAGTGGGTGTACAGGAGATGCATGAGAAAAAACACAATTTCATGAGTTGGACTCTGCAGAATTGCCTTTTTTGTAGCGTGTGTAGCCTTCATGGGAGCGAACCACAGTTGCCCCTGCTGACAACTAAGCCACTAATGTCCCTGTGTGAGAGAGCCTACCTGTACTGGGGGTTGTGAGCCCAGACTCCAGTGCCCACAGAGGCCCCGATGATGACCAACAGCTTCCACAGCCATATTGGGGTGAACACAGCCCAGTAGCTCCACTGGATGACTCCATCCAGCCTCAAGGACAGCAGCACAGAGAACAGCAGCAGACAGGAGTAGATCAGGAACTTACTGCAACAGGGGGGACAGAAAAAGACAGTTGAAACCAATGTAAAAGAAGAAGCTTAAATGTACCTTGTGAGTTTTCACAGTTACAGGCAATGGAAGACCATTTTCATCAAGTCAATAAAGTGTTTTCTTAGAAAGCAATACAAAGAAGATGGGACGAGTGGAGAGTGTGTGGAAGTGTAAAGTATATTCTAGAAGATAGAGAAGCGTAAAAACAGGAAAAACTTGCTATAATCAGTGTACGAATTTTAGAAAAAAGTAGGATGACATAAAAAGACAAACTTGAAAGCTAGGATGACAGAGACAGATAAAATAAAAAAGACCTACGTAGCTCATCTTTGGCTGCATTTTAGGAAGTGAAGATTAGATAAATGGATGCAATAAAGATTAGAAAAGTGACCCTAGTAGGAAGTAAATAGTCTATACGAGTTTCAAAACAGCTGATACTCTCAACCCTCATTAAATCCATGCCTGTCATTAGATTTACAGACACTGTTACCCCCGGACTACTGAGGGCCTGTAAAGCTCATTGAGAAACTGTGTATGCTGCATAATAAACGTGTCACGCATTAACAAGCTAAGTACGGATACTTAAAAAAAAAGTGTGTGAGGAATAGACCAAATAGATGCAATTACGCTGCAATTTTAAGTTAAGTAACGTACTGATAGCTTTGCCTAGCAACCCCCTAGAGTTATCTTAGCTAGCAGGTTAGCCAGGCCTTGTTAGCCAGATATTTTCCTTTTGCTTAAGCTACTGTACTTACAGTTAACCTACGAATAACTTACGATATCTGTTCAGCTACCATAAATACGTGTATATACTTCCACACGTATAAAACACACACCGTGTCCGTGTTTTCGTTGCGCTGCTCGGCCAAGCAATGCTAGCTAACGTCGGCTAACGTCGGCTACACGGTTAGCTACAGTGTTAGCTACACGGTTAGCTACAGTGTTAGCTACAGTGCTCGGCGGTCGCTAAAGTTACCTGGGATTGAAGTCCTGAAATAGTCCTCTTAAATTCATGGTGGAAAAGGGCTGGTTGGCTTCCCAGCATTAGATCCCCGTGTCTTTGGCTAATTCACCGGCTAACTTGGGTGCTACACATGGTAATCTAGGTGGCTGTTGAGCCTTTTCCTTCGGTTTCATTACAGCGCGTTGCTAGCCCGTGTGTTTTGTTTTTCACTCGGAAATCACGTGACTAGACACGAACATAGCCGAACTGTTTCCGACGTGGACATTTTATTTTGAAATTAAATGTATTTAATTTGAAATTTTGGAGTAGTATGACACATGTTTTTTTTGTTTTTTTATTATTATGTTAAAAGCACTTTCAGTATTATAACATATGGCTACAATAACTACAAAATGTTGATCCCTAAATGAATTATTATGACTCCTCGCTGCCCCAGTGAGACCAGATGAGCCTCCTTTTTAAGGCCAAATGTTTCATTTCCTATTACTGGATATTCACTATATACATACATGTTACTCAACATAAACATCCTTACATAAACATTTTAAATATATATTTTATTTACTATTTATACGTTGCATCTTTGACACAACAAATGCACTTTGGGATGAATAAAGTTCTATATTGTCTTATTTTATACCCAAATTATCAACGCATCAAACAACGATGAAAGCTTGTGGTAGAATGTGTGTGTGCCGTCTGTTTCTCTCCGTTACAGGTATATCAAACATTCTTTTCAAAAACATTGGATCGCATATTTTGCTTTATAAGATTTAAAGTAGTTCGTAGTTGTTCATTCAGTTGTACTTTTACAGGTGACTTTAAGAATAGCTGTATTTCTTCCTGTATTGTCCATCTTGGAATACTCTGAAGAATAAAGTTTCCCAGCAGACTTAAAGGTACCGTCGCCATCATAATGACTTTGTTTGTCTTTGCCGTCACCCAGTGTTTTAATAGCACAATTCTAGACTCTATATCTTTAGACCTCGTCCAAAAACTCACTCACCCACTTAACACCCATGGGATTATTGGGGAAATCAACAAACTCAGGGTTAGTTTATGCAGCGGTTTCCACTGAAGTCTGGATCATAGAGGTTTCTGCCAAAACTGATATAGAGTCTGTTTTTTTTTATTATGGGATCAGTTGCAGTCAATTTGAATAACAACTTTGTGCTAAATCTAGTGTTCCTGAAATGACTCAATTATCTGCATCAAGTATCATCATGTGGTAACGTCCCGTGTTTTTCCCCAGGATACTTCCCCAAATAGATTTTGTTTTTTTAGCACAGATGAACACAACCAACAAGAGAAAACACACTTTTAAATAATTAAACCTCATGATGGGAAAAATAAAAAAACTTTACAATAACGTCTCAACTTCCACTTTCAAATTATGAGGGGGGTTTTAAATCTGAAACATGTTCTAACGGGAAACATTAAGTTAAAATGACAACATGCGGACAAAAATACTGCAGTTAAAATAGAGTGAGAATGTGGAGTCAAACTTTATTTGTATGACTTCTGAACTCCGGATGTTCTTATGATGCAGCTTGTTGCTTTTAGATGATAAAAGTTTCGGTCCGCCTGATAATATCATCTGAACTCCATATATGGATCCTGACTGAAGCCTTACGTTTACAGTTCATAAATGGAAAAGGTCTTTTTTTTTTGGCAATAAATTCCAACCTAAAAGCTGGTTTTCATGTATGAATCTGCTGCCAAGAGCTCAAATGTGACGTCTGCAGTGGAGCAAAACACATAAAAGCCACATAAAATAAGAATATGAGGTAGCATATAAACACATTTATAATGCTTTGGTAACAGGGAGTGTTTAGTTTAACCAACATCGAAAATGCAACATTAATTTGAATTTCCTGTGGCTGACACAGCTGTGGGAGAAATGACTGAACTTCAGCACAGATATTACTAACAGCACATATGATGTAAACACACTGTAATCCTTTGGAAATGTTCTAAATTTGGCAACTATTCATTGTATAAAGTTACAGAGCAGCTACTTCGCATCAAATGTGGCAATCACTCATCAAATTGACTTTGATTTAAAACAATGTGGAGTGACATTTGTCTTAGAGTCTTAGATAAGGTTGAACAACTTTGCAACAGAAAAAATAAATCAGTCAAGGCGAAACCGAGAGAGGGATGTACCCTAACACATAACTCCAGATGAGCAAACACTACAATGTACTTGATTGAGCAGCACAACAGGTAACTTTTAACATCTGAATAATCCAATACATGCGACAACACACAGCACTGACGACACAAAAAAAAATAACATCTGTAAGATCACGTCAAGAACAGTGCTCGAGGAAAGAAAAGACCATCTGTCATTTGAATATTTCAGAATAAAACACAGCCAATGACCATAACACGGTGCCCTGCTAAGAGGCAATGTGTCGTTTTACAACTAAATGAAATGTAAGTTGCCGCACCATCACGCTACACTCACACACACAGAGCATACATGCAAATACTTAAATTAGAATAGAAACACATTTAATATAACAAACAGGAGTAAAGTCAAGAGAGTCACGAACAATTACTTCTTCTAAAACTTAATTTAGCCGACTCACTTCTGCCAGAAACCTGCAGGTGCACTGCTTAATGTGGCTTCAAAACAGAATGTGTTTACAGTGGTTTGGTATTGACTGCGTGTGAAGAGAGGGCCAAGGTATTACCAACTTCAACTCCAATGCAAAGTTACCTAAAACAGAGATGCACCTTTGTGTGCACATCCAACTGAAGGTGATATTTAAACTCGTTGGGATATTTACATAAGCCACTTTTCACATGCAAATCATTCTGATGCCTTCAAATAAACTACTTTCACTTTTCACTTTCATGACCCAATCTCTCGTTTCGTGTTGAAACTCTCCAGATGGTCAAATCATTTGAGGCAACAGGAGTTAAAGTTCAGTTAAGTCAGAGTAGCTCCTGGTGGTGGTTTGCTTCCTTCTGCAACATAAACCAAGAAGAAATGAAATGCCTTGTTTCCTTTACTTTGCAGCACTTAAGCCTGGAGAAAAAAGCTAACTCAAAAATTATAGCCTCCGTCGTACCTCTCGCTTTCGACACTTTGTCAGATACACTGTGACTCCAACACACAGGACTATCACGCAGGAAAGCACAACTGGGATCAGTTTGCTCCACCTGGTCAACACGCCTGAGAACAAACGAAGATTACGAGAGTTACTGACACTGAAACACAGACATGAACCTCACAGCCACACAGGGATAAAGAAACTTTGCTTGTCAGTCTAAGACTCTCGCACCTTTGTCCTCCGTCTCTTCCTTCGGACCAGGAGTTTGGCCAAGCCTGGGATACAGTGTCGTCGAGGTTATAGTAGAGTATGGCTCTGGAAAGACAGATTGAAAGTTTTTTTAAAAAAAAGGAGAGAATAGCAACATACGCTGCTGACTGAAAGATACGAGGCACTGATCTTGAATGCATTTTATATTTTTGGCTTTATATAGATGAGACCAAATGTTGATATAATTCAAACAAGGAAACAAATCTTTTGTCACAACTTTCATTTCGAGCATAAACATTTGAACGGCTAACCCACCGACGATGAGACGAACAATTGAAGACTTTTTTTGGCCCTTTAATTTCGGGATGAAACATTTGAATCTCCCTTCGTCTGCCAGCGTCACATTAAGGATCTTGAGCGATACGTTGCCTCGCCTCAGGCCGTCTGGGAACAGCGCTGTCCTGCCGACGTATGATGAAATCTTCATGTTGAAGACCTCGCGGCTGTTCCGGTAAAGATGCACATAATCGACCCTGTGCAGCCGATCGTCGGGGTCAGGCTGGAGGTCAGGCCTCGACCACTCCACCGTCAGCCCCGCCACGTTGAGCGGAGGCTCCACGTGACACGGCAGGATGATGTCCTGACCTACAGCAGCCACGATTGGTGGAAGAAAACCAATCACCTGATACTGACCTGAGAAACAAAGGATGAAAAGCCTTTTCTTAAACCTTGTGTTTCTATATTTGTGTCTTTTATGCCCCTGTGTTTTGTTGTTGTTGTTGACTTCTGCTCTGTAGCACCTTGGGATTGCTTTTAGCCATGAATGACGCTTTAGAAATAACATTTATTATTATTATTATTATTATTATTAAAAACCTGCTGAAGAGAGAGAGTGAAACTGAAACGGTTTGTTAATGATTAAAACATCTCCGCTGGTATCATCACTAATAACTTTACAACAGTGGTGCTAAACTTTATGGTTTGATAACTAAAATATAAAAAGCAGGTTAACATAGTAGGCTTTTTTAAATAACTGATGACTGTATGCACATTAAACTATGACGTCAGTCATAAAACACACACAGTCACACATTTACAACAGTGTCAATAAAACACAGAACAGTAGGCCTTTATGTGTGGATGAGGAAGTGTGACAAGAAGAAGATTGCTGGACTTTCTGATTTAAAAGCCCTTTTTGAGACACTTCAGTTTGTTGAAATATTATACATGTACTGGAAAAGCATATGGAAAAATATTCCACATCAACGATCATCCTTGGATGAAACCTAGCAAACCTAATCTAAGCACTAAATAAACAGAAAGAACTAAATAAGCACCTCACTTTACAGAGAATTATTAGTGACGTCTCTCTATCAATCTCTCTCTAAAAGATGAATATAGCTGGAAGCCGTTGCTGTGAATAACATGCATATTGTATGATCTTACCTTCAACAAGTGTGTAGCGTGAAAGCATCAAAAGGGCGACGAGAGTGAAGCGTAAGACTGCAGGCGAGAGCCACACACTGGAAGAGATCCCCTCCAAGTCCATTTAAATGCGTACAACCACACAAAAGACGACCGAGGACGCAGCTGTGGTGATCCCTGTTGAACACGAATACTTTGTCTCAGTGTCCCTCCTGCGGGGGAGGAAACTACATGCTCTTATTATCAGTCATTGGTGCTACACCCTGTGCTGTAAAGAGGAGAATGGAGAGGAGGGAGTCAGAAGTGAAGTGAGCCTCGAGCCAGTGAGGGGGAGGAAGGGACAGCAGCTAGAAGTATTAAATGTGATATGAAAAATGTTATTGAATTAAGTGACTACGCAGAGTATAGTGGCCAACTACTGTGAAATAAGAAGCAGTATTTGTAAACTGTGACGTGGAAGAGTACACCTCCTAAAAGGTGACTGAAGATCTGATTGGAGCAGAGAAGCGCTGAGAGGCGTGGCCTAAGTGCCAACAAGGGGCCAATAGGACCTGGCCCCAGCCAACCAATGGGAGAAGACTATACCTGAAAGGTATAAAATATGTAGTAAACTAGAGATCTGCACTACTTAAATGTGCTCTGTGGACGGTGAAATAGATCCTCAGATGAGGACTTTTGTAATGCTACCATATCATCATCGAATAAATACAGTTAATATGCTTTTCTGAATTTGATTTCTATGCGTCTCTATTTCTAAATATAAGAACACAACACTCTCCATCTGCTCCCTCACAAGATTATCACAAGATGTTTTTCAATTTTGACAAACAGTCACCAAGTCACATGATACACAAAATAAGGCTGCAATTTAGACCACAGACAAAATATGAAGACAAAGACAAAAGAGTACAGCTAAAGATCTAATATTTTCCAAACAAAATCATTAATTTGATTAAATGTTAAACATAAAATGATAACTTTTCTACACTTTCGTACACATGCTCACTACGCTGCCTTAGTCATGGCACAAAACTATTGTTTGAAAATATGCATTGTATGAATTTCAATGAAACCATGTTGGAATGGCAATAAAGTTTTGACAGACAGTGTGTGTGTGTATATATATATATATATATATATGTGTATAAAACAGTCCACCAGGACCACCAGAATCCCGTTATTTTCCATCAGTTTGTTGGAATTTTTTGAAAACTAAAAGAAATCTACTCTGCATGTTCCCTAAAGTGTGTCCAGTCTCCCGCTGCAGGGTGTGTCGCCCAGTGCATGCTGGGATATGCTCCACGGGACACGCAACAGGATGGGTTTGTACAAATCTGTCATCCAAATATAAACCAGATGGAAGCCCCACCATGCAAAACATCTGACATGACTCTGATCGACTAACAGATCACCTGACTGCAGTAATGTTCTCATTTACCATTTTACAAAATCTGTCATGTTCACAAATGAAGAGGACCATGAGAAAGTATCGATAAAAACAAAAAGCACTGATGCCAATTCAAAGGTTTAGGGGTAATCACAAGCAGCAACTCTGGCGAGGGGAACTATATGACCTCAATTCATGGGCGGATGAATATGCCTTCACGTGTAACAACACATTGATTCTCACATCACCATCTGAAAAGAGTCTGAGGAGGTGTCCTCGAATGGGAGACAATCACGCCACCTAGTGGACGTTTTGAAAAGCACTTTCATGTCAACAGACAGCTGTACTGTGATCTATTTACTGAATTACATTTAATCAAAGATGCATGTTGCCAAAAATATGTAACAAACATCAGTAGTGTTCACAATTTAGATGTAGCATGTTGTTTTACGTAGGCTAAAATTATTATTTTTTCTGCAGTTTCACCAGCAGTTGTCAGAAGTAAACTAATCAGGATGATTTTGTAGTCATCTCCTTCTTCTTCTCAGATTATTTTGAGGAAGTTCTGCTTTTTGTTTCTGTGGGTAAGATTAAAAGCCACAACTCTGGTTGAGATTTCAGCTCTGAATACAACAAATGGACACTTGAATACAGAAAGCTGTTTTTTGCTTTACCTTGTATTTTTAACACCAAGTAAGAACTTATGTTTTTATACTAATATTTTACAATTTTTATTGTATTTTTCTTCCATTCTGTATTTATACATATTATTTTTTTACATATTATTTATAGCATTTTTTCCTATTCTTACTGTATTTATCTTATGATTTTTTTCTTGATTTTTGCAATACTTTCTTTTATTTGTAATTACTATGTTAACCCAACAAGGGTAAATTATTTTCCAAAAATATTAGTCAGCGTATGAACATGTACAGTAGCTTCTCCTTATCATATTCATCACAGAAAGAAATATGACTCATCTCTCTGGTGAAGCATGATAACAGTCACAGTGTTGAAAAACTAAATGAAATAATAAAATGTGAAATGTTGTGATTTGCTTAAATA
>CALSCE010000158.1:494153-514150 GCA_943593645.1 Bovichtus variegatus
CAAAACTTTCCTGCTGAATGTGATCAGGTGTTGACATTTACATGGAACGTGAGAAACCTGGTCATCCGTATCCCTGTAAACATGATCATAACAGTATCCAAGTTTCTGATGTTTCTGCAGCGACTGAGTAAAACATTTTAAAAGTTAAGCAGCGGCGAGGTCCGGGTGAGGAGGGCTGTAAATCACTCTCAGCAGTTAATTAAGAAATGGGGACACTATATGTTGCATAACACATTTAAAACATGATTTACAGGGGAAAGAAATAAAAAGCCAAACATAGAAAATGAGCCTATAAAAAACAGGAGATTAATTATTAAAGTTCAAAACAGAGGAGAATAAATAATTGCAGGGCTGAAAAGGTAAAACCACAAGAAACATAGCTATTCATAAAAGATTACACTTTTATGAAAATCACCTTCATCTCTGAAAACATTACATATTCTTACCAGATATCGATCTTCAGCCCGTTGGAGACCAGGAACTGTATGGTGTCCACATGACCACACAGATGCAGCGCTGTATTTCCTTGATAATCAGTCGCCAGCAGATCGGCCCCGAACTTGTGCAGGAGGCGGCAGATGTCCACGTTCCCCCGGGCGGCGGCTAGGTGCAGGCCGGTGCGTCCCCGGTTGTCACGGATGTTGGGGTCGCATCCCGTCTCCAGGAGCCTCTTGGCGAAAGGCAGGTCTCCATCAATGCAGGCCTGCAGTAGAGGCACGTTGGTCTGCGACGAGTCGTTGATGAAGACATATGACATGTCCGAGTGGGTATCAGAAAATTCCAGCGTACCTGCATTGAGCACCAGAGAGGAAAAACAGGAGAGAAATTTCAGTGTGAGAAATAATCTCAATACTAAGTGATCATTTAAAAAGGTTTATTAGCCCTGAATGTTCCAGCGTCTCAAATGTAAGCACGTGTTGTATTTAGTGTAACCTGCTACAATGTCCACCAGTTGCCCACAATGCTTTTGATACCGGTCACAATGTGTACCGTAAACCTCAGCCTCAGAGCAACTTCCTACTAATCAATGTGGACGTTTCAGATTTTACTAAATAGCAAGAGCTTTTTGAGCACAGCATTAGTTTTTGTCTCCATGAGGCTCAAAGGTCTAGGAAGGAGGTGCAGGTGTGTGGGCTCCATCTATCTGAGGGAGTGAGTCCTAGTCTGGAAGACACATGTATTTAGTGCCAGGTCTGCTGTCCTGCGGAGGAATCCGGCTCTGCTGCTACTATTCACATCACTGTCGCTTATGTCTTGTAATGTCGTCTTTAATTGCCCGTGTATGGTTTCTATTTCTACTTCTATTCTTATTTTAGTTTTATGAGGTACAGTGCATCCGGGAAGTATTCACAGCGCTTCACTTTTTCCACATTTTGTTACGTTACAGCCTTATTCCAAATTGTATTAAATTAATCTCTTACCTCAAAATTCTACACACAATAACCCGTTATGACAATGTGAAAAAAGTTTTCTTGAGAGTTTTGCAAATTTATTAAAAATAAAAAACTAAGAAATCAGATTTGCGTAAGTATTCACAGCCTTTGCCATGAAGCTCAAAATTGAGCTCAGGTGCATCCTGTTTCCACTGATCATCCTTGAGATGTTTCTACAGCTTAAATGGAGTCCACCTGTGGTAAATTCAGTTGATTGGACATGATTTGGAAAGGCACACACCTGTCTATATAAGGTCCCACAGTTGACTGCATGTCAGAGCGCAAACACCAAGCATGAAGTCAAAGGAATTGTCTGTAGACCTCCGAGACAGGATTGTCTTGAGGCACAAATCTGGGGAAGGACACAGAAAAATGTCTGCTGCTTTGAAGGTCCCAATGAGCACAGTGGCCTCCATCATTCGTAAATGGAAGAAGTTTGGAACCACCAGGACTCTTCCTAGAGCTGGCCGGCCGTCTAAACTGAGCGATCGGGGGAGAAGGGCCTTGGTCAGGGAGGTGACCAAGAACCTGATGGTCACTCTGTCAGAGCTCCAGCGTTCCTCTGTGGAGAGAGGAGAACCTTCTAGAAGGACAACCATCTCTGCAGCAATCCACCAATCAGGCCTGTATGGTAGAGTGGCCAGACGAAAGCCACTCCTTAGTAAAAGGCACATGGCAGCCCGTCTGGAGTTTGCCAAAAGGCACCTGAAGGACTCTCAGACCATGAGAAACAAAATTCTCTGGTCTGATGAGACAAAGATTGAACTCTTTGGTGTGAATGCCAGGCGTCATGTTTGGAGGAAACCAGGCACCGCTCATCACCAGGCCAATACCATCCCTACAGTCAAGCATGGTGGTGGCAGCATCATGCTATGGGGATGTTTTTCAGCAGCAGGAACTGGCAGACTAGTCAGGATAGAGGGAAAGATGAATGCAGCAATGTACAGAGACATCCTGGATGAAAACCTGCTCCAGAGCGCTCTTGACCTCAAACTGGGGCGAAGGTTCATTTTTCAGCAGGACAACGACCCGAAGCACACTGCCAAGATCTCAAAGGAGTGGCTTCTGGACCACTCTGTGAATGTCCTGGAGTGGCCCAGCCAGAGCCCAGACTTGAATCCGATTGAACATCTCTGGAGAGATCTGAAAATGGCTGTGCACAGACGTCTCCCATCCAACCTGATGGAGCTTGAGAAGTACTGCAAAGAAGAATGGGCAAAACTGCCTAAAGATAGGTGTGCCAAGCTTGTGGCATCATATTCAAAAAGACTTGAGGCTGTAATTGCTGCCAAAGGTGGATCTACAAAGTATTAAGCAAAGGCTGTGAATACTTACGTAAATGTGATTTCTTAGTTTTTTATTTTTAATAAATTTGCGAAGATCTAAATAAATCTTTATTCACATTGTCAAATTTGGGTATTGTGTGTAAAATTATGAGGAGAGAGATTAATTTAATACAATTTGGAATAAGGCTGAAACGTAACAATGTGGAAAAAGTGAAGCGCTGTGAATACTTTCCGGATGCACTGTATATCTTGTATCTTACATATTTATTTTCTCTAACAATATGTACATATATGTCTGTCCATTGTGCTGCTGTAAGGACTAATAAAGGCTCATCCTATTTACACCCTTCAATTCAGTTAAAAAGTAACAATTAGGATTATTTCTCTGTACATTAGTTACCTTTTCTCCTGAGAATATGATCATATGTCATATCATCCACGGCAAACATTACGTGTAAACGTATAAACCCTGCAAGCAACACCAGAAAAGGTCCTTTAAATGACAAAATCATCTAAGAAAAAAAAACACTTTTAGCTAATATTATTGTAGCTAACGTTATATATTTGCAATGTAAAATGTAAGTGTGTAATAGTTAGCTCACTGTAGCATCAGCTAGCGTGCAGTGATGACGATGGCAGCACTATTTAATCACTATAACACAATAATCTTTATGAGGTATCCGACTCTTTTCACGTAGCAACTTCATATATTATCCAAAAATAAAACGTTAGCAGGCGATAAGAAGGATGGCTAACGCCAGGAAGCTAGCGGAGCTAATGCTATCTTGCAAGCTAACGATTTACACACAGCTGAGGCCGATTAATATGTAATTAAACAATTGTAGAAACATGGGACAGGAACTAAACACGTATGTTAGACGCTTTGCTGGCCGGCAGTTGAATGACTCACCTGTTAATAAGTTCCCAATAAGCAGAAAAAACCACACTTCGCTCCTCTTCGAGCTAACGTTACTAGCAGTGTTGTTGTGATGCTAGGCTTCTTCCGCTTCCTGAACCGGCCTCTGTCGCCCCCTACTGTCCCGGATGTGTTAATGAAAAACACAAATAAAACACATTAAAGGCTTTTGTTTCAAAATATAATAATATATATAATATCATATCAAGACACAAACTTTGTATTATTTTATACTTTATTGCAGGAGTGCAGGAGTTAACGTACATTTATATTTCACTGTTTGCTTCACCTTTTATTCTCACTTTAACTTTTTGAATATGTTTATTATTTAGTATATTTTTGTATATTTTTCTCATTCTGGTATATTTCACTGGTATTTTTTTGGTTATTTAACTTTTTATATCTTTTTCTATATTTATATTGTGCACTGCCTGGGATTTTTGAACATTTCACGATGTATACTTGTATGTATATGTGGCAAATAAATAATCTTTAATCTTGAAAATGTATATGTATTTTATGATGAAAATGAATAAATGTTTTCACAATTGTACAGTATATTATACTATCCATCTTTTTACATTAATATTTTTTAATAAGTTCCATGTAATGTGACCTGGTGACTCCAAATTGATACCAATTGTATTACTACGCCAGACAAATAGGACACACCTCTTCATACTGGATTTTAGTGCTTCTTCTATTTTTATTTCCAGTGTAGTAATACATTTTGGAGTCACCATGTGACCAGCTAATGTATTATTATCAGCGGGGTATTAAAAATGAGACCTTGGGGAAGTTAGGGAGCTTCATGGTTGTACAACAAGCAATACAATCAGTATCAAGCTACAAGGTGTAAATGTTTTTAATTTGGTTTAATTTGGTTTTGCCAAGCACACATCAATCTGATCTCAAACATTATCTTTACATTGATTTAAGCACAACAAAACACATGTAATAGTCTCAGTGGAGATTACACGTAAAAACATTAAGACAACACCTGCTGCTCCCGTGGAAATATTGAAATACCTCATTGTTTTCTGAAAAATAATTCTGCATTAAATATTCTCAGTTAGTTTAGAGACTTTATTTCAAAGTGTGTGAGCACAGAAATACACATTACAGTAACAGACAGGTTATTACCACTTTATTGTTATGGATCCTCTTTGAGGAAAACTGCATTTCTTTTCTGTCACTCCAGGCACTTACAGTTCGATCTTGTTTTTTTTTGTTGAAAATGGGATAAAGACCAAACAGACATTAAAAACGATTGTTGCGTCTGTTAAATCATCAGTGGCGAATATATTTTCCATATAAAAACATAATCCTAAAGGCATTTGTTTTGTTTTTTCATAATATTTAATGTACACATCGTTATCTTCCCATTCCCTCCCATCTCAGTAAATAAAACCAGGGGATAGTATCATGATTTAAGTAAAATAATTACAATCTAGATTACAAAACCACAAAGGCTGACAAAAAAAAAAAGAGAAGAATGAAATAAAAAGAAGTAAAATGTGACATAGTGATAAAATCAGGGCTACCAGCAGAGAGACGGAGCTATGTGCTAGACACAGTGGTCATAGTGGTTACAAGTCACCCAGTAGCTTTCAATGTCCAAGGATAATATTACCAGAGGAGACCTAAAGTTTACATCGCACACCAAAGCCAATGCAAAAAAAAGTGTAAATTCTGTCATAAATATGGCTGCAAAATCTACATTTATCGACAGAAAATAAGTAATTTCATCCTCTTTCTTACCCAAGGACAGAGAAAAGACACATAGACTGGAAAAAAAATGAAAATAAAACAAAGACCTAATAGCTTCATATACTTTTGCTCCAACATACTTTGGTGGGAAATACAGTAAGCACTATGTACAGCAATAATAAACAATCTGTCAGAGTGTGTTTGGTTTCCTGTTGCACATTTAGTGTGAGTGAAGGGTGATGTGAAGAAAAAGAAACACTAGTTTGGTCACAACATAAAGATGAAAGCATATGAAGGTGGATTTGACTTGTTGTTCTAACCCATGCGAGTTCACATCAGTGCAATATATATGAATGGGTGGGTCATTCCTTACTACAGTCAGCTGTTTTTAGCAATTTAGAGGAAAAGTTGCTATTTATTCCTTTTTTTATTGCATGCAGTTTAATATTTAAAAAGTTGCCTTTCAAGTCAACTGTCAGGGTATTGTAGCACCATAGAGTCATATTATGAAATATACAGAAATTATAGGCGTAGGAAACAGAAAGAAAATGTCAAATTAAAGGACTGGTTATTTCGCACGTATTTGCACAATAACAGCAAATTATGAATAGATTATACTGTCGCTGAGCATTTTGCAAAGCTCCTAAAGTTTGTCTGAATACTCTTTACTCAAGGCCCACTCACTAGCTTCACTAGCAGACGGACTTTGCTTATAAAATCTATTATAAAAATCCATCATTTTGGCAAACTATTATTTCCAGGGTCAAGAATGATCTTTCACGCTCATTATATTTGACACGTTTCGATTTCCTAACTTCCAGGCCACCATTGGTTTGAAATTGTTTCTGTAAATCGAGAAAAATCAACTTGCAGAGAATTATAACTTGCTTGAAATGATAAAAAAATCCGTTAAAATTATTTGATTTGATTTGATTTAAACATAATTTGCTATGTTGGTAAAAAATTTCAAAGGAAATGAGCCAATGTGAAAACTATCAAAAAATATGGTTATTTTCTGCCTTGAAAAGTTGCCGTGTCACTAATTTGATTTCAATACCGTAATGAGATGAATGATAACCAACGGGGTGCAGCTCTTAACGTAACATGATATGTGACGTCACTGCAGTTAAAGCGGTCGCAGCCGGCAGCTAATACAAAAGAAAGCCACGTTTAACGGCGAGCTTTTCACTCAAAATGTGTGTTTGAACCAGAATCAGGGGATTCCACTTCAGCTAGATCAGTTCACGAAAGTTAAGACCTTAGATTCAACCGACTTTCCGACACAGCGAAGTTTGACTCGCCTGACTGAACTGACTTATCTGAAGCAGACGTCCCGATGTGTAAGCGGTGCAGTGCCATCCAAAGGGCTGGCACTCTCCGAGGTAGCCGAGAATGATTCTCGCCAAAAGCGTAACGAGAAAAACAGACACGAAGTAAACACAAAGAACATAAACGATAGCACCATTGTCAGTGATAATCTAGAGAAGAGCCATCACATTGGAGCCCTTCTCTTTCCATTTCCTCCCTCCAACGCTTCTTTTTTTCATTTTTTAATAAGCCATTCATTCCTAAAAGGGATCAAAAACTCTAAAAACTGAGTCGATGTTTGTTCGACTCGATGCTGAAGCCATGAGAGAAGCAGGAGAGGGGCTTTTCAGTCAGTCATGTGTTCTTTTATAGATTTCTTTACAAATCATCTCATCCTCCATCATTAACGCCTCTTTTTTCTTTTTTCTTTGAGGTGTTAATATATCACCTCCATCCCTCCTCCTCCTCCTCCCCCTCCTACTACAAGAGCTTGCTGCAGACTTGGCAGCGGCTGACTTTGGAGCGCTCCTGGCCTCCCTTCAGGGTCTCCTGTGCTGGCGAATACACAAACTCCTCGCTGGGCTGTACGGTGGTGAGCCAGAAGCTGTACTCGTTGGCGAAGTAGTGGCAGGAGCCCTTGGCCCCGTTGCACTCGATGAACGGCGTGGCGCGGAAATCCTCCAGGCAGGAGCCGGGAGACACCAGGGACTGACCGCCGCCCTCAGCGCCAGCTGCTGTGTGCTGCACAGGAAATGAGTAAGGGCAATTATTTATTTTTACACTGACATTGCTGCTGCAGGAAAACAAAATGCAGCACTTCCTGTCTGCTGAACTTTAGATGAGCAAATGTGAGCTTTATTTGCCAGCTGGTAATTGTTTTAACTTTGTCAAATAGGAGGAATTATACTTTGAAAAGACAGTTCACTGTAGAGCTGTAATTTCTATATTTATTAAAACTAAGAAAACTACAGATTTAAATCATAGTTTGACCTGTTGAGTTGCAAGAAAAGTAAAATCAAGTACATTTTATTTATGAAGCCCAATGTCAAAAATCACCAATCTGTGCAGGATACGACACCCTCTGTCCTCTTCGACCCCCAATTCAGTTAAGGAAAAACTCCCCCAAAAAAAACCCTTTAGCCCAATTTGTACAGTCTAGTATTACCTGGGGGCATAATTTGTAATAACTCGTAGGTCGTCCGTGATCTTAATCCCGTGCGAACCTGCCAATTTGTCTTTTACCTACTATATTTTGGCAAACACAGAGGTCACGTGATAATATTAGTCCCGTGCGAGTCGGCATCTCTTGCGATCGCATTTAGTTTTTTGCAAGGTTTTATGTTTTCTCCGCACCCCCCCCCCTCTTTCCCAGTTGAGAGTTATGGAGGCTGCATTGTTTATTGCAAATGACAGTTTTGACCGCAGTGACAGACATGTAATAGATGTGTCAAGAATAAAAAACAGAAGAACGTGGTTATTTATAGTCTCACCATGAGGAAGGAGTATCCTATCCAGAGACTCCTCCAGCCGGGAGGACAGGTGGGGATGGTCATGTCCTGGCTGTGGACCGCGACAGCCAGAGACGGAGCCTCACACACAGAACACCTGGATTTGTCCCACAGGAGAGCTTCATTTAATAAACGCACATGTATGGTACATTTATTTATAAGACAAGCAGTCCTCAGTACCTGCTGATGTAAGGTCGTATCTGCTCCTCGGCCACAGGCATCATGGGTATGGGCGCAGTTGTGGAGAGCCAGTAGGATTTGTCGTTGCGGCTGGCGTAGTAGCAGACCTCGTTGGGGGAGCAGTAGAGGAAGGGGATGGTGCTGAACCTGGGGAGGCACGACCCTGGCTGACCTGCACGCACACAAAGGACAGAGAGAGGGATAACATTTATAGACATCTCCAGTTTCCCGGTTTAAACGCACAATACGTCATTTACTGCCACGGCGGGTGTCTCAATCAAAACAATAACAAAAGACTTCGGTGGCGTCTTGAAGCAGCGTGGGATCGTGGGAGTTGGTGGAGAAAAGACAGGGTAAAAAAAACAAATCTGGTTCTGATTTTATCTGATACAACACGGTAAAAATCTGATTTATTTAATTAATCGAAGGATACAAAGTGTTTTACTCTTGAGCTAAAAGAAAAACAAAAAACCCAACTATTGCAGTATTTAGTATGCTCATATATTAGACATGTGTAGGATAACTCATTGTTTTGGGTAACTTAGGGACCAGCTTCCATTGTGGAAAGTGCTGGTCACTGAAGCAACAAGTTTCCATACCGAGGTCCTGGTTGTGTGCCTTCTCCTGCCCCTCCACGAACAGCAGACTGTATCCGTCCCACAGCTTGGCCATGCCCTGAGGACACATGGGAACCTCGGAGTTCTGGCTGTGCTTCACCAGAGTGTAGCCGATGCTGTAACTGCGGCCGACGCCGCCCGGAGCGCCTTGGCGGCCGACCGTACCAGGGGAACCTGAAGAAGACGAAACAAAACGAAAGTAGAGCAGACGTTAGAAACGCTGTTAGGGGGGGGTCGCTTGTGTCTTTGTTTTTCATGGTAAAATAGAAATAGTCCAGGTACTGGCATGGGGAGATTCATGGGTTAAAAGAGCGATTTTTAAGATTTTATTGCTGTGTTTTTTATGGTGATATACAACATTTCAATGTCTGACCTTGTTCTCCAGTGGGTCCAGGGAAACCGGGGGGTCCGGCGTCACCGACAGGTCCGGGAAAACCAGGAGATCCAGTCCTGCCAAGTTTACCCACAGGACCGGGACGACCCTTAGGACCTGCAGTGAAAGAGCATTTGACACAGACATAGACATTTTTTTTCACTGCACTGTAAAGCACACTAGATTAACTGTACTTTACTTCACTGCAACCTTTATACACATATTATATCTATTCACATAGGGCTACATGTAACTTGTGTTTTTGGGAAAACATTTGGTTGTTCATCACACTGTTAAAAAAAACACATAGTTTACTTTTGAAAAGTTTTGCTATGCCAGTAAAGGAATAGTTCAACATTTTGGGAAATACATATATTTGCTCTTTTGCTGAGAGTTAGATGAGAAGATCAATACCACTATCATGTATGTCTGGTAAATATGAAGCTACGGCCACCAGCTGGTTAGCTTAGCTTAGCATAAAGACTGGAAACAGAGGGAAACAGCTAGCCTGGCTCTCTTTAAAGGCAACAAAATCCACTAACCAGCACCTCTAAAGCTCATTATTTAAGACGTTATATCTTACCTGTCACTTTCTCGTAGTCAGATTTAAAAAAAAAAAACAACCTTTGTAGAGAGCTAGGCTAGCCCTTTATCCTCGTTTGAGCCTTTATGCTAAGCTAGGCTAAGTCTTTTGGCCTCGCACACAGACACGAGAGTGGAATCCATCTTCTCATCTAACTTTTGGTATTTCACAAAATATTTAACTATTCCTTTAAATACCACCAAACAATATCGAAAACACAAGTTGTTTTCATGTGATTTAGATACAAACATATGAGAATCGCGTGAAAGAAAACGTGTTTCCCTACTGACCTGAACGTCCGGCCGTTCCAGGCTGACCGGGTTCTCCGGGCACACCGGGGCCTCCGCCCGAACCGGGATAACCCATTTCTCCGTTGGGTAGCTCAAAGTTATCCGGTGGCTTAGACACCGTGACTCCAGGGATACCCTTGCGACCCGTACGCCCTGCAGAGAAAGGGATGGAGAAAGAGAAGGAGGGAGGACGGGCGGAGGGCGGAGGGAAAATACAGGACGAAAGTGTGAGCAGAAAAAAAAAGTGAGTAAAGGGTGAAAGTGAAGGTGAGTAAACTGCTTTCATTTCCTGTACCATCACTTCTACCTGTGGAGAGATGCATGTGCTCCTACCTTGTAATCCTTTGGCTCCTTTGTTTCCATAGTAACCGGAGTCACCGGGGAAACCCTTGAGACCAGGACCTCCGCTGAAACCAGTCTCACCTCGTCCTCCTGAAAAGCAAAAATACAATGTTTTACTTTATCTTTAAACACAGAGAAAGAAGTTCATATTTGTTGTTTAAAGCCCGTTAAGAGCTCCACTTCACCTTTGAATCCGGGGCTGCCGGGGAGTCCAGAGCCTCCGGGGATTCCTGATTCTCCTTTCCTGCCGGGGGAGCCAGGGAAGCCCGGGAGCCCAGAGTCACCTCTGTCTCCCTGGGCTGTGCCTGGACCAGGCGGCCCGGGAGGACCTGGGGGACCTTGGAAACCTGGAGGACAGAGGAGGAGAGGGTTAGGAAGAGAGGAAACGAAACAGAAAAGGAAGTTGGGTTGAGAGAAAGGAAGTAAATCAAAAGAAAGGAAACAACAGGACCGGATTAGAGAGAGAAGAAAGTAAAGGGTTGGAAAGGAAATGGGACTGAGGAAAGTTATTTACCATACTCTCCATCCAGTCCAGGGAGGCCGGGGTCTCCCAAGGGTCCGGGAATATCCGACCCCAGAGTCGGACCAGGAGGTCCGGGCAGACCGGGGAACCCTGTGCGTCCAGGACCACCTGACACACACACACACGAAACAAACCAACAGTCATGATGTTGATATTATATTATTTCATTTATACTCAATCAGCATTTTTGAATTCCCTTAAAGTGTGTCTCACCTGAATCTCCTCTCTCTCCCTTCGGCCCGGGGTAGCCTGGACCTCCTGGGTAGGAGACGCCTCTCTCTCCCTTCGACCCTGGAATACCAGAGGCCCCTGGGCGACCTCCTGCATTCCCACCTGGATACAAATACAACAAAACGTTCAACAGAAGTTCATCTCTCTTGTATACGTGGGGTATGCACATAAGTATATATTTATACATTTTCTCTGATGGCCATACTGTTTGAGGAAACGTTAACTCAGGGTAAACACTTAACAATGGTACCTTTCCTTTTAGAAAAAGAATGGTTTTTAGTCATTTACAGTTTATTTTACTGTAAAACCGATTTTTATTTGTATTTTAATTACTTTGATTTTTAATACCACTATTGTCATCTTTTATTTTTATTTTTCCATCTCTTTATTTTTATTTATTTGTTGTTGATATCGTTATTGCTCATTTAATAAAAAGAATACATGGCGAGATAAATGTAAAAAATATTTTGTTTCAAAGAGGGGTGGGGGGTGGGGTTCATGGTTAAATGATGATTATATAATCTGAAAATGATTAAAAAAGACAAATTGAAGATCACAAGTTTTACGTGTCGAGGACAAAACAACAAGACAATAACACGTTATTGTAATAACACGTTATACGTCAGTTAAAGGCGACATTTAAGAACATTTTGGGAAGATGTGTTTGTTCATAACATGAGCAATTAAATGCATCACAAGGAAGCGTTTTAAACCTGAGCCCCAACATATGATATATGGACTGAGTGGATATGGGAAATCTACTAGATAACATATTCTTTGAGACTCAAAAAAGAAAGTAGACCAGCTAATCACGGGATCATTGTATGTCCATCAGCTCTGTTTGAAATGAAACTCTACTCGGACTCCTTCGCTGTTTCAAATAGACTGGCGACACCATGAGAGGCATAGCTGTGGTGTTATGAGGTCCTTGCCTGGGGTTCCAGGGAGGCCTTTAGGTCCACCAAGGCCATTAAGTCCATCCAAACCAGGGGATCCGAGCAAACCTGCATAAACATAAGAAAGTGGAGGTTCGTTAATACAGGTGCAGCATGGCGTGCCGGCCTTTGCGTGCGGAGAACAGGAGAGCAAGCTGTTTTTTGACCGTAGTGAAAAAGTTGTTTTTGAACAAATATGGATTGTGGCAGAATATTTGGTTGGATAAAAAACATGTTGTGGATTTTGGAAATTATTACATCTTTCTTTTTTTCAATAAATGTTGAATTTTGGACTTTGCAGCCACCACTGGAATCAAATTCTACTAATAGTATAATACTAATAACATTTATCTACAGCTGTGCAGAAATACCAGCTTTAAACAGAATGAATGGACGTGTCAAAAAAATGTAAAATTAAATGCTGCGCAGCATTTTGAATGTTGGTTCAGAATTTGAATGTAAACTTTATGAATGAAGCCTCAAACTATTCGGTACAGCCCGATAAGAAAGAAATGATTTCTCTCACCTTTGGCTCCAGGACCTCCAGGACCTGCAGGCAGACCAGGAGAGCCATCTGCTCCTCTTCTTCCTGGGTAGCCGGACTGGCCCTTCGGCCCGGGGAAACCAGGGGAGCCTGCAGAAGGGACGAGGCAAATATGTTACTATCTGACTGTGGCTTCCTCTGAATGTGACTCCCTGGTGTCTTGAAACCAATATGGTATCCGTTTGTCTCACCCATTATTCCAGGCCGCCCTCCATCACCAGGACTTCCCTTTCCTCCAGGGAAACCTGGACTTCCTGGAAAGCCGTTGTCACCGGGTGCACCGTCATTGGAACGGCCACCTGAAGACAAACAATGAATGGGTTAAGTTAAAGGCAGTTTAAAGGAGCTACTGCTGGTCATTACAGAGGAAACACAATTATATTTAGATAAGGTGTGGTGTGGTAAAGATGGCGAGTCTTACCTGGGTAGCCTGGATCTCCCGGCAGGCCTTTAGGTCCTGCACCTCCAGGATAACCGTAGCTTTCTCCGGGACCACCTGAGGAACAAAGGATGGAGTCATGCATTCCTAAATACACGTGGTGGATGTTCGTCGGTGTGCATGGTCCTGATGTTTACGCTCACCTTTGCCACCGGGCCGACCAAATTCTCCAGGGTTGCCAGGGAAACCAGGTCCACCGTCATCACCCTGAAAGAAGCCGTCAGTGAGTCTCACTGGCTGAACTTGTTTGTGTTTGTCAGTGTGTGTGTTTTCTTACCCTCGGTCCAGACATGCCGGGGAAGCCCATGATTCCAGACTCTCCCTTCGGTCCGGGGAAGCCAGGACCTCCTGGTTGCCCGGGATACCCAGGTTGTCCCGGCTGTCCTTTACTCTGCTCAGCGTAACCAGGAAGTCCAGGCAGACCTTGACGACCAGGCGGACCAGGCAGACCCTTGTCACCTGGGTCACACAGAGGGTGGGGGGGGTTACAGGTGCGCCATGGAGGACAACTCCCACTCAGCTCATCAGAAAATGACAGAAGGGATGTTTGTTTCGTTCATCCGTGACTTGCATACGACTCTTTTGGTTCCGTATTTTTCTACACAACCCCCCCTCCCACAGCTATATAGTTTAGGGAATGTTATAGACCCGCGACGTAAATAACAGAAACGCAGGACTGAGAGAGAGAAAAAAAAGCGCTATTTCAAATCATGGCATCAAATCGGCTACTGCAGTCTGTGTCTCAGATGTCGATAAAAAGATAAACAGGAAGTAGGCCTACCTCTGGGTCCGGGGAAACCAGGAAGGCCGCTGCCTCCGCTATATCCGGGTTCTCCTCTCTCCACAAGGTCTGATCCAAAAGGAGGCAAGCCGGGGGGCCCGGGGTATCCTCTCTCACCTGCAGAAGTAAAAACACATGAATGTTAGCGTGACTGTAGGTCGCTCTTCTCCGCTGCCATTGGCCTGTTGTGACACTGCCACCCTGTAATCGCAGCCCAGCACACTCTACCTTTCTGTCCGAAGTATCCGGGGCCGCCGGGGAGTCCGTCCCTTCCGGACCCTCCAGGCTGTCCTTTCCCTCCAGGAAACCCTGGGGATCCGGGACGACCTGATAGTCCAGGGAAGCCCATCAGTCCTAGGAAACCTATCTCACCTGTGGAAAGACGGAGAGAATCAAAATGTTGTTGTCACTGTAAGGCAGGGCTGTCAACAAATGTCTGGCTGTCAAAAGATGAACGTCGGACACTCTCTGTCCACGTTAAATCTTTTGAACATTCACTTCTGTTACGTCACGTGAACGTCACCGCTAAGATGGAGGATACTCGGTGTTTTCCTACGTTTGGACTCTATGACCGTCTGACAACAGTTCAGCTGAAAACAATAGAACAATGTAATCCAATTGATTTTGCTGACGCTCACTCACGTCACATTCAGTTAGGACACGGTGTCAATACTTTGAAGCTGTGTTTTTTTTAGAAGAAATAATCAAATGTTATTTTTGGTCATTTTTACAAACCCAGTGTAATTAGGTGTTAGTCAGGAAGCACATCCACTGTGATCAACAGTAGCTCCAGCCTACCCTTCCTTCCTGGGATCCCCGGGATTCCGTCTCTCGTTCCAGGTCCCGGAGGTCCGGGGGGTCCCCTGGGTCCTGGTGATCCAGAGGTGCCGGGCAGTCCCGGGGTTCCCTTCATTCCAGCAGGCCCTGGGAAGCCCGGGTCTCCTCTTTCTCCCTTCCGACCGGGGAAACCTGATGGTGGACGGACGATGGCGGGACAAATAATGGAGGGCGAGACAGGCGGAAGAAAGACGGGGAGAGATTTAGTCAGACACTGGTCGTAATCTACACTATAAAAGGAAAAATAGGCAAGAATCTTTATATCTATCTATAAAAACGCATTTCTAGATACTAATGTGAATTAAAAAAAATGTAAAAGTATTAAGTGTAAGAAAAAACTCTCAACAAATACTAACAAAGAGAAACTTACCTTTATTTTTATACTAAATTAACTTACCTCCAACACAACAGCTGTTAAGTAATAAATAAATACTTTCTATTCTGAATACACACAACAATGTAAACACACGCGTTTCATTGCATTGGTTAGGCTGCAATTGCACTTAGATTGTTATTGAACAAGCGAGCACGCTGTGGCTCGTTTCAGATACATATGCCGGGGTTTAAAAGGTTTTAACAATTGATCAAATCTGTAATTATACTGAAATATTATCTTCAAATATATCAGAAACTCAAGTGCAATTCCAGACTGAATTAGCGAAGTTCAGCCGCCTACAGTTTGTTTGTCCTACAGGACAGCATACTATGACTACTGCTGACATTCTTAAAAAGAGAACCCGTTTTCAACACATCCATGAAGCTACGGTGAAACGTGTCTGTCCGCACACAAATCAGGGACAAAGCAGAGATGAGTTGAAATTTAAAAGTTCTTTTTTTGAGAGTGTAGAAAATGCCTCTAAAGTGAAGCGGCGACATTGTTAAATAGCAAGTGAGCCCAAAACTTTAGTTGTCACACAAGCCTATTGCAATGAATGCAATAAACACATCTAGTACAGATGTACTTGAACTACGAGGGTTAGTACCGGCTGCAAAAATACAATCAAACATCAGCAGTCGCATTTCTTGAGAACTTTCTGTTTCTGAATCCGTCACAGCCTAAAATGTCCATCTTAAGCCAATGTTCTGACCATTAGCCGAGTTGCGAAATGATCATTTTGTTTAACCCACCGTCCTGCAGTCGGGTGTGATGCGTTCAATTCCATCAGGTGTCATTTCAGCACATAAATAAATATTTACAAACTCCAATCCACGACAAGGATACAGCATACATTCTGCTGCGTTTACAGTCAGTTTACTTACTGTAGAGGAGGAAACAACATTGTTGGATCTCTAAGAAATGAGGATATGTTGTTGTGCACGTGTCATGCAGCTGCAAGCTTCAAATTATTTCCAAGGTTTAAGAGTCGGCTGCCAAAGGACATTACACTAAAATACTATGTTGTTGAAAATCAAACCTGTAGTGCAACTTGGAACTCGAACATTTACGACATCCTACGAGAAAAAGTACAATAATGGCTCCGAAAGTCGGGGTTCCTACTTGTACATACAGTAAAATATGCAAGTGTATGGTCCTTAAAGGAATGTAACTCTGCTGGCCTCCAGGTAATAATAGGAGTCACTTGATTCCAGAAATACAAAATGACAGATTTTTACTTTTCATCTTCATGAAGAAAAGAAAATCGTTGGCGTTTTTCCTTCATTTTGTTTTGAGAAGAATACTATCACACCCCACTGACTGGAAACATGAATCACATTATGGAGATGGACATTTTCCTGCTGTGCAGATGAGAAATGGAGAGCATTGCAATTAAAGCGTTTGTGGTCTAAGGCATGAAGAGCAAGAAGAGGGAGGGATGGAAGCAAAGGATGGATGTGGGGAGAGGGGGGGGTGGGGGTGTCTCACCTTGGCAGCCTATAGCGAATGACCCAACACCAAGAAAAGGATGGAGGGATGAGAGGATGGATGGAGATAATGGTGGTGGTGTGTAGGAAGGAGGGAAGAAAGGAGGAAACACAGGACACAGAGAAATACAAAACAGGAGAAGAAGACATTCTTTTGGGTGATGCAGAGTTCAAATAAACAACAGGAACAAAACAGGCAACTGTGGTGTCTGATTCGTAAAAATGCAGGATTGTGAAAGTGAAAAAAAAGGGGAGGAATGAGCCAACACTGGTCAAAGTGAAGGGATGAGGAGTGAAAGACATCAGCCAAGATCAAACTAAATAGTTTTCTTCTTTTACTATGAATTACAAACTCTTTTTAGACGCACACATTCGAGTCTGGAAAAAAAAAAAATCTAAATTCCCGCAGTATTAAACAGAAGTCTGGAGAAACAGGGAGAAGGTTGCTGAATCTTTTTCCCTCACCTGGTGATCCGCTCAGTCCGCTGGCGCCAGGACCTCCAGGCCGACCGGGAGTCTCATAAGTAGGATTGCCTGGTACTCCGATAAGGCCGGGAATACCAGGAAGACCGTCAACTCCGCGCTCTCCCTTCAGTCCAGGGACACCGTAACGTCCGTCGCCGCCTGACAGAGCAGAAAGTTACGCATATTTCTGCAACTCGCACTAACACGAACACAAATGTATTAGGTACACCTAGCTAAAAAGCGGCTTCACGTGGGAACTATTTTCTTTCCACTGAACTACACCCGCTAATGAGAGAGCGAGAGCGTCTCGTCCGTGACCACACTTCCTTCCTGACCGTCTCTCCGCCTTAGACCCACCAGGTGATCCAGGTCCTCCTGGCGTCCCGGGCTGGCCCTTGTCTCCAAAGATTCCTGGTAAACCGTCCTGTCCTGGGCTACCGGGCGTGGCTCCCAGTACCTCTCCAGGCTGGCCCTTGCCTCCAGGACGCCCTGGAACACCATCCTTCCCCCTGCCTCCGTCATAACTCTGTCCCGGAGAACCTGGAAGTCCAGAATCCCCTCTAGGTCCAGGGAAACCTGCGTGGGGGAGGGGAGGTCCGCATACGATGAAGTCAGAATCACTTTCTTTGACAAGCCGATTAAGTTTTGGCCCCGACAACACGGGACAGGCCACCACGCAGGTTTACCTTGTGGTCCAGATTGTCCTCCATAACCGGGGTCTCCTCTCTCTCCTTTGGCACCGTCAAACCCTGGACGTCCAGTGCCTCCTGGGAAACCTGGCTGACCTTTAGGACCTGGCAGGTGCAGATATGTATCATCAGGTTATCATTCATTTTGTTATAATGGCATTTTTACGACATTTGTTTTTGTCATATTAAGTAGATTAATGTCTCCTTCGCTCTGCCACACAACAGTGAATCTAGTTCATAAAAGCTTTTATATTTGTTTCTCGAAAATTCCTCTGGCGCACAGGAAGTTATGCATTTCTTTGTTGCTGGTTTGTTTGTAACCGTGTAGTTAGCATGAAGAGTGACAGCCTGAAACAAAGTGACGTCTATAGAACATCTCATTTTATCATTAGAAAGTAATAAATGAAAGCCTTGCATGTTATAGCGCAGTACAATATATATTACATTCTTCCATATGCCAGCCCACACTGCATTTCCACCCTTTTCCATGAAGACCATGAAAAAAGAAATTGACTGAAGAACTGAAAAACTGAAAAAAAAAAAAAAAAAAAAAAACGTTTACATTTTTATTTTTTTTTAATTAAAGCTGAATAGTGTGCTCCAGCTGAAGAAAAAAAAAAAACATTTGAACATTTTAAGCACAGTGACATATATTCAGTGAATGAGACAACGGCCAGAATCAATGAGAGCATCACATCGAAGAAATGCAAACTGTGTAAAAAAAAGAAGAAAAGCTCTTTGTTCAATCGTACCTGGTCGTCCGGGTACACCGGGGACACCGGGGTTTCCTTCCTCACCAGGTATGCTGCAAGGTAGCACTTGGCCTGGTAGCAGTCACATATAGGTTAGCAATCACACAGTCAAACAATAGGACTACTTATTCCTCCCATATAAGAGATAACTACACACTTCTCTCACTAAATCCTACCAGAAGTGCTATACACATGCTATATCTAAGCTACTGAGAGCTAGCAAAACGGCATTAAATTGTACACGTTTAGCAGTAATGACAATACGATACACAATATTTCCTTAACTCGCGTCATCATTTTTTGAAACAGCCAATAAATTCTTCTGAATGTCTGTTGATTGTCTGTCGCCTCCATTCATGCCAAGTGTAAGACATCATGTAGGTTAATCTGAGTTGAATCATGGGAATTATTGTTATTTATTATGCGTGTTGTGGGTCGAATGTCGTTAGTAGCAAAATTCATCACAATGAAGGGCAGTTCCCAAAATTAAAGGATGATGACTAAACAATTAGAAAAGTTAAAAGCTATACATTCAATTTTGTGTTTGGGAATCAGTTTTATTATTTCCATATATATATATATATATATATATATACATACACCCCCCCCCCCCTCCCCCCAAACCCCTCACTGGTTATTAAAAGCACTTAGCAGAGGCAAGGCTTGAAAACATGCGCCAGGTTTCAGCAGCTTTGATCGGAGGAAGAGGAGAGTAAGTGCGGCACACAATCGCATGTTTCTTAAAAGTTGGTGTATTCGGACACTTTTTTTTTTTTTTGAGGAACGTTCACCGCGTTTTCACTGGAAGTGCATCTGCTGTATTTAAATGGCTTTCAAATCAGATCCAGAGCAGAATCTTTACTGGTCATTCTTAATGAGATTTCTCCACGATATTAAGATTTATAAGATAAAGTTCAGTTTTCTTGAATTATAACTAACAAAATATATTTCTGACTTGCTTCATTAATCACAAAGAGTTAATGACATAAAGGCAATTTGAAAGCAACCAAGGTGCTTCCTTAGTGAACACATGACAGTGATCATGACAATATGTGGCTTGAATAAGTTGGGACTGTTTGTTTCCATCTAATGATGTCATTTCCTGTTGGGCAGATAAACTGTTTATAAATCCACCAGCGGCCGGGACGCAGGAAAATGAAAAGCTAAAAATAGTTGTGTCCCGCGCTCGGTACTCTGGCTGCTGGATGAAAAAGTTAGTTACCCACCCGTTCCCTCTCCGTCGTCATTAACCCCTTCACAGCTGTTTTCACCTGGACAGATACACATGCACAAGGGAGGTCAGAGAGATGAGAGAGGGGTGGATGTAGAAGGAGGGAGAGAGACAGACAGAGAGAGAGAGAGAGAGAGAGAGAGAGAGAGAGAGGGAGAGAC